>CM060679.1:2795516-2985516 GCA_030686995.1 Artemisia argyi
AAAGCAATCTAAATTAAGCAAATAAGCATGCTTCTAAAACTGGGCAGACTAACTGATGCAAATCAATAAATCCAAACACCCTAATTGCAGCTAGACAATAAGCTACTGAATAAGCTCTAACAACAATAATAAACTAGCAACTATAAAGCATATTATGAATTATCTATAAACATAGAATCAGTCCTAAAGCTACTCTAGATAAGCAGATAATGGCCTGTGAACAAGCTGAGATAGAACAATATGACTTGGTGCAGGGCAATTCAGGCCTAATGGGGCTAGTTTGAGCTGTTCAAAAGCTTTTAATAAGCTAAAGGAAAATTTCACAAAAATGGGCATCAAGTAGATCACCAATAATATATTAAGCATCCCAAAGTTAACTGATGCAGATGGTGAAGGTAAAATGCACAAAACTGAGTTTAACCAAAACCTTAGAATGCAAATCAGTTTATTAGTCTAGATGAACTAAAAAGATGCAAAGTTTGACAACAAAAGTCCATGAATGAAGATTATGCAACTCCACTTGGAAAATCAGTTTCTATGCAATAATTTTTTGAAATACAAATGCAAATGTTCATTACCTACTTGGAAATACTAAGTGTAACCTGAAAACTGTTTCTAATCACAAATGCAGGCTAGATCAAATTGAGCAATTGGCCTAAAACTGGCTTTGACTTATACAGTCAAACAATGCCAAACACCCTTTATCGGAGGTTGTTTTGGATTTATCACAAGGTAAGACTAATTTAAGCTTATTTTACGAAAGATAAATGATCAAACAACTAATCTAAGTGCTAATGAACATGTTTCAACAGAAATTAAACACTAGATTAAGCTATAACTAATTATGCTAATATTTTTGGTTTTTTTTTAGATTTTAAGAGAATTTGAATAACAAGTAGAAGTGAAGACAAAACAAATAACTGCATTTACCTGTACATCATTGACCAATTTTTAACATAATTTCATAAGCAATCCCAAACAGCCCTTAAGAAATAAAAAAAAAAGTAGTAAATTACCTTTAAACTCGTTATCAATGGATAAAAGCAACAAGATTCCTTGAACCAGAACACCTGTACTTATCCTTTCAGTCTTTCTTTAACTGCACTTTGAATGTGTCAAAGGAACTTGATCAATATTCGTTCTCCTTGATCCTGTTTATAGGAAATCACATTTGCACATAATCAAAAGTGATATAAACCGACCAATAATCTTGCTCACAAAGTTAAAATCAACAACCCATATTGACAGAATACATCAATTCATATCATATATATCTGTACCAAAACCCAAATCCAGAAATCAACACTAAACATAATTCTGAATCCAACAAACAAACAGGTTCAAAAATGCCAAAATTCAACACGACTAAACATCAAACAAATATCAACCGCGCCACAATGTAAACCATGCACCAATGACAGCGTCCAGTTCTGTATTCTCTAACCTTCGCTCTTCACCCCAAGGTATCTACATGTAATTCAATCAAAATAAAGATAATTACCTCACAAACAAGGTGTACTTTCAGTTTAACAAACAACATGCAAAGCTATTTAAAATTACTTACTGTGTTCGGGAAATCGTCATTTTGATATTTTAGCACAAAATCTTGCATCCACTTCATTACGTAATATCCACACTCCCACTCGCCCGGCTGTCGATTTACAATAGGGAGTTCCCACCTCAAGCTATCACCAAGAACACTAAAAAGAAAATAAGCAATATAGTTTTGTTAACATGTGTAAAACACAAATGAACCCTAAAACAATTAAGAAAAATTCTTACGAATCCACAAGTCCAGCAAGCATATACTCGTCATCAGAACGAAACACTGATGCCTTTGAAGAATCCAAAATGAACCCCCTTCCATGTTTGGGGCAAATTATGAAGAGCACATAGTGAGCGCTGCATTATGTGTAAACATGTACGTTTAAAACAATAAACATATAAAAAATAACAATAAAAATAGTAGCGCATGGTACCCTTGAAGATATGGTGCGACATAAAACTCATAACCCTCCAATGCCCGTGCCAAGTAATCTAAGGTAGCCCCTCTATTAGCCCCATATACATCTGGCGTGATCAACTCAGGGTGCAAGAAACCAACCTTATTTTGTTGTGAACGTCCTTTAAGTTGATATAGTGACCTAATTAAAACATAGAAAAATATGCTAACGCAACTTATATAGAAAAAACATCGTCTTAGCTGCATACGGAAAATATTAATGTACTTACATCTCAAAACAAGTCATAATGCCAAGCTCGAGCTTTTTATTAGTCAACAACTCAATTATGTCGGTTGGGTTAATTGCAAAGTAGGAATCTTCAACTAGTCGAAAGACCTCCTTATCAACATGAAGATTGTATGGCTCAACACAGTCATTACCCCTACTCATCCAGCGATTATAGCCATTCAACACACTCTTTGGCCTATGTAACGTTATAGCTGGTTTTAGATCGTTTAACTTTTTTCTATACTCAGCCTTTCTTTTTTCATCCTGCACATAGAATGGTATTAATAGGATCTCATTATACCCAAGAATTGAAAGGTCTAGTCGAATTTAAAAACAAGTATGCCCTTTAGTATTAGATAAGACTTTCTACTTTCTTTAGGAAGTAAAAGGAAAATGCAGATTTGTAAGATATTGTTATATTTCAATACATATACTAGCTATAATGTTTTAAAATTTACCCGCTCCTTAGCGTTAAGTTGTTCTGCAATCTTAGTTTTCGCCATTTTGTGGTTCGTCTTTTCTTCCAAGGCTTTTTTCTTGTTCGTAGGTTCTTGAGCAGACTCTATTCCCTTTCTTTTCTCTATAGCAGGTACTTTTTGATGTTGAGGCGGCACATTCTTGGTTAGCGCTCTTGATACTGGGGTTTTCGTCAATCCCTACAAAGTCATGTTTATGTACGTTAATATAGCTTACTACAAAGACACAAAGAGAGAGATTCCACAAAATTAATACCTTAAAACGAGCAATAGCACTAATTGGCCATTGAATAAAGCCCTTTACTGCGTTCAACAAAGTAGGGAATTCATCATCCGGCACGGGAAGCTCCATAGTCTTATAAAAGTCAACAACTTTGATAACTGACACCTTCATGTGCCCCTGTAGTAATTTCTTTCCATGTATAAGACCGTCTCCAATTGGAAATACTGTTGCAGTAGCACATGTGACCTTCTCCTGAGTGGAAACAGAACTAGGGACGTACAAACAGCAGTAGGTTTCCTCCTAGATAAAATGTAGCAAGTATTGAATTAATCATGTGTATGTAAGTATGTACAATATTTATTATACAAACAAGACTAATATTCCATATAAGACCAACAATTTAGGATTACCAAATCGATTCCAAATGTGTCATCTGATATGTTAACTTACATTATGCAATATACACATTTACAGAAAACAAAAACCAAAAAAACTTTTACCTTTATGCAACTTAAGTTGATGACGTTTGTGGTCGAGGTGACACTCTGTCGCGGGAACTCAACCTCATCTTGCCTGGCTGAAAGCCCCTTATTAGATTGTGACTGTATTTCCCTCCTAATTACCCCACTCATTTTCTCCCAAAACTCGGGTGACATAATTACTTCTTTCACTTTTTGCGTCACTAGATTCTCTATCTCTTCCCGATGTTGATAGGTCCTCTTTTTACTTTTATAGCCTTCTATTCCTTTTTTATATCCAACGTTAGTCCCTACCCCCTAGTTCGACCACCATGCTCGGGTCCCATCACCAATATTAACGGATCTACTCCTGCTTTAGATTCAATAGTCCCTTCAGACAATTGTTGGCTTGCTTTAGTCTGTTATATATGATTAAATATCAGGGCAAGATATTCATAAACAAATTTTTTTATATAGTTATTAGTAAAATGGAAAAAAAAAATATATAAATAATAATAATAATAATAATAATAATAATAATAATTAAAAAAAATTACCAAGTCCTTTGAAAGATCAACTAACTCAGGAAGCAACGTCGTATTCCCGTCTTTGTCACGGGGAGCCCTAGCCAAACAACAATTACTCCCACGAATGTCTGGTACTTTATGAAGGTCTGTTGCTTTATCTGGGTCATTTCTTTCCTTTTCCCACTTTTCTTCAAACCCTCGATACCCTTTTGGTCCTAAGCGAGGCCGATCTATTTCATATTGTTTTGCACGTTCACTCGCTTCTGCACGCAGTTTCTTCAAATAGGAGTAACGACGAATTAGAAACATGGAAAAATAATAATGTATCATAGTAATACAAAAGTAAATGAAACCTACAATTTTGTCAGGTGTGTTTTCTTTCCTGCAGAATTCTTCCCATACATGAGGCTCTATATACGTCCAGTTGTCCATAGGAGATTTGTTATTGATCATGTATTTACCTCGTAGTTCTGTCTTCCATGCCTTCCACTTAGTGCCACATGATAATAGTGTAGGGCCTTTAACATCATCATTCTCAAGTCTAAAATGTGTCTGAATGATATAGAAATAAAGATTATTGATTGTTAATACATGTACTAGTTAGAGTATATTGTAACTAACGGTTTTAGATATTATACCTTGATATCCAACCATAAAAAGTCTTTCTCTTTTTCTGTCACATGCTTCCAGTCCTCTATGTTCATGGAAATTAACCTTCGGGTACGAGTTCCGATGTACTTTCCATATAAGTTTTGCCACTTACCTACAGCTTGACCTAACCGATTGAACTCAACAACTTCACCTGGTGGAAGATCTTGAATCTTATTGATTCCTCTTGTTTTTCGTGGAATTGTGGGGGGTTCCTAAAAAAACATGTAAACACTTGTAAGGCACTAGAAATAAGAACATGAAGCAAGAGATCATTGAGCAAAGTATGTTTACATAATTATCAACTTGTATAGTGTACAAGTTGATAATTATGTAAGTCTGCTACTTGGAGTGATATTGGACCTCTTGCAAAAATTATTTCCAGGAGACAAATTTTTAGTGCCATGATCACTTGTTCTTTAATAGCCAGAATCATATGTTAGAATAGATTATGATATCACAGATACTGAAAAACATATAGTTCTAGTTATTGCGTCATGTCTTGTATGATGTTTTCTAATTATTGTGTCATGAAAAACTACAGGTGTATTTTATTGTGGAGCACCGGCACCAACAAAAGAGCTGAGACAACTAGCTCATGATTTCTCACATAAGACATCAACCAAATTTGAGTTTCACAAAGAGAACTTCTAAAAAAGTCTTTCCTTTTTTCCCCTCAAAAGACCTCAAGAAAGTGATCAAATTAAACCCTTCTAGAATCGTATATCATCTGTACAAAGAATCGAAGATCAAGGCTTCTATAGTTTAAGATAATGTTGTTCCTTTTTTTTTTTTTCTTTTTTTTTTTTGTGTGTGTTTTTTATTCATATTTTTTAAATATAGAATGAGAGTTGTAAAAGGATAATGCAAGGAGTATAGGGACATCCATGATTGTTGTGGCTGCCATAATAAGTAAATCCAAACGCCATTTGTGTACAGAAAATAAACAGAAAAACAAACCCCATTTGGGGCTGTTTTGCAGCCAACAAACGCACCCTAGTTGGGGCTGCATTTCAGCAAACAAACACCCTTTTGGGTGGGCTGTGACACGACGAATCATTTACCCCCTGGTGGGGCTGGTTTTGGACAGAAATAAGCAAACAAAACACACCCTTTGGGCTGAAATCAGCAGGTCCAAATGCATCATTTGTGTAGAAAAATCAACAAACAAAACGCACTATTTAGGGGCTGAAAATATGCAGAACCAACACCCCCTGTTGGGACTGCGTTGCAGCAAACAAACACCCACTGTTGGGGTTGTGACACGCAAATATAATCACCCTCTTTGGGCGGTATTTCCAGCCAAAAACCAAATAAAACCAAGTGCATCCTCGCTGGGCTGCTTTGGTGGACCGAGCAAAACAATACACAACTACCACCCTCGTGGTGTTGTGGTTGAATGAGGCAAGACCAAGACAAACGAGACCGAGCCGTGTTCACTAGTCGGGGTAACAAAATGGATCAGAGTTTATTCCTAATGTCTAGCTCTTGTCTCCATAAAGTAGTTTCCTGTGCAGAGGAGTTGTTTGTTGATTCTGAGATGGGAATGTCTCTATTGCTGTCTTAGGATCAGTGACATACACATGATTGAGATGTGTCATCCAAATTTGCTCGCTCTTTTCTTAACTGTTGGAAAGTGATTGAGTAGTTATGGTCACTTCAGAAGATGGCTCTGTACCTTGGGAATTATGCAATTCCTATCTGTTCTACCCAATTCATTCCACAAGTAGGCCTTTGTTAGGTAACTTATGGGTGTTTGGATCAGTACAGTTTTGTGAATTGTATTATGAACCTACGGGTCTCGACTCAAACCCCCGTGGGTTACTATACTTGACAGGAAATCAAAATATTATTTAACCAAGTATCCAAATAAGTCATATGTTATCAAAGTAAGCTAACAAGCATGACCACACATAAGTTAAACGGATTCATCACCAAATAAGCAACAAATTATAAGCTGAAAACATAAGTTCAAAACAAACACCCTCTTAACTTTTAAGTCTGAAAACAACCCATACTAAACACATAAGCAGACACATGACAGTTTATTATTTATGCATACAAAACATTATTTTGATAAACCTAAATCCAACCCTAATCCAACAGATATTGACCTTAAAATAAGTAACAATTGCGTATCAAAGTTAAATTAAGAAGAAGCAAAATACCATTTGATGTGCTCAAACTCAGATGAATGGCCCAAATTGAGCTTGGTCGTGATGGCAGAGGTGGGTGTTGGTTTGGGATACGATGTGATAAAAAAGATTGCGGTTAATATCTTGTCAATTGATGCAAACAACATCATGTATATTAAGAGCGTGGTGGTTAGGGCTAGATTGGCGGGAAATCAATTGAGAGTGAAGCAGTGAAGGTGGAGGATCGTGGTGTTGTGGTAGCGGTGAAAATTGGGGGGAAAGTTTGGGGAGAAGTTCTGGATCGTGGGTTTCTATAGTGTTATTTTTATTTTTATTTTTTTTATATAGAAGATGAAATTATTTAGTGAAAAGAAATAATATGCTATTTATTTAATTTATTCGGCTATGTCTCGGTTTGTAGCGCCTGCAAAAATAACAAATGTATAAAAACACATTAGTTGTTGGCTATAAAATAAGTATATTAGCTTAAATTTAGTTATAACTTGTAGGGGTGAGCATCGGGCCGGAACCGACCCGTCCCGACCCGAGCCCGACTCATCCCGATCCCGATTACCTACAAAATCATAACTGAGTCCCGACCCGATTACCAGTCGGTTTGTGTCGGTCGGTTCGGTCGGTGTCGGGATTCGGTCGGGATGTCGGTATCGCTTTGTTCTTTCTTCGGTTTTGGCCCGTCCCGACCCGACTACCGACTAAGCTGAAAATCCAAACCGACTACCGACCCGATTATGATCGGTTCGGTGTCGGGACGATCGGTCGGTGTCGGGATTCGGTCGGAAATCGGGTTTCGGTCGGTAATGCTCACCCTTAATAACTTGTGTTGTTGACTATAAATTTAGTTATAACTTGAGTAAATTATTTTATTACCTGACTTGTCATTCTTCGTGTCCTTCTTGATGATCCGATCTTAAATAAACAGTATCATCAAGAATTTCATCTAAAGACTGAATGCCACTAGAAAATGGAGGTAGCTCGTCAAACTGATTATAGTCGTCCTCGTCCACAACATCATCAACACCAACTATATGTCGTTTACCATGCATGACAATGTGCCATCTCTTGTCTTTTAAGTCCTCGACAAAAAATACTTGGGTGGCTTGGTTTGCTAGAATGAATGGGTCAGATTTGTAGCTGTCTGTGGAAAGATTGACGCACGTGAAACCATCCCTATCAACTTTAACACCTCCCCTGTCATTGACCCATTTACACTTGAATAGAGGTATAACAAACAAATTGTAATCCAATTCCCATATTTCTTCAATGACACCATAATACGAGTTTTTTGAGCTTGTCATCCTCGATGAATCTGTCATTGTTGCTACAAGTGTCACTCCACTATTTTGCAATGTACTTTTATCATCTTGTTGTTTGGTGTAGAACGTGTATCCGTTAATGTCGTAGCCTTGATATTGAAGAACACGACGTGGCCGGTACCCCAATTGTGCCACTTCTGGATCAAGATTTGGAAACATACGACTAACTTTATCTGCAAACCATTGTGAAAATGTTCTCGTATGCTCAGCTTCCAACCAAAGCTGACCTCGATGGCTGTTATTTTGTTTTAAATATGACATGTGCTCGTGTATGTATGGGTCAACACATGTCATATTTTGCAATACGGTAAAATGCGCTTTCTCTAAATCATTGTTGTTCGGTGTGAC
The DNA here is from genome assembly GCA_030686995.1 of Artemisia argyi. Lineage (NCBI taxonomy): Eukaryota > Viridiplantae > Streptophyta > Magnoliopsida > Asterales > Asteraceae > Artemisia > Artemisia argyi. The sequence goes on from CM060679.1 coordinate 2,803,897, forward strand.
ATCTTTGCGCCCAATTGTCCCTTTCCCATCAAGTCTACCCGCGTGTCGAGATAGCGGAATGCCAATATTTGGGACACCTTCCATATAGTTTGTACAGAACTGAACTACTTCTTCGGAAGCATACCCTTCAATAATACTACCTTCTGGTCGAGATCGGTTCCTTACATACCCTTTTAAGAAACCCATATACCTCTCGAATGGATACATGTATCGCAAGAATACAGGACCGCAAGCCTTTATTTCTCCGACAATATGAGATACAAGGTGAACCATGACATCAAAAAATGAAGGTGGAAAGTACATCTCGAGTTCACAAATAGTAAGAATAATGTCACTCTGCCATTCATCCAACTTTTCCGGATCAATAACTTTGGAATGAATCATGTTAAAAAAGAGACAAAGCTTTGTGACTGTGTGTCGTACTCGAGGTGGCAGTACTCCACGAATAGCGACTGGAATCATCTGCGTCATTAAAATGTGACAATCATGGGACTTCATACCAAGCAACTTCAAGTCTTTCATCGAAACCAACTTCTTAATGTTAGCAGAATAGCCAGATGGGACCTTAACACCGTGTAAGAATTCACAAAACATGGTTTTCTCAGCCTTCGACATGGTATAACAAGCCGCCGGCAAATACATTTTCTTACTATTCGTCTCTTGTGGTGCGAGCTCGTCTCTAATTCCCATTTCGACCATGTCTTTTCGAGCTTTAACTCCGTCTTTAGTTTTTCCTGGAATGTTTAATAATAAGCCTAACAAGCTTTCACAAACATTTTTCTCGATATGCATAACATCAAGACAATGTCGGACTTGCAAATGTTTCCAGTACTTCAAATCCCAAAATATTGACTTTTTTTTCCAAATATTTTTTTGAGGGGCCTTAACTTTTTTTCCAAAAATAATATTTAAATCCGCAACTTGGGAAAGTAAATCATATCCATCCAATGGTTCCGCCATCACTCTTTCCTCTATAGTACCGTCAAACAAATTATTTTTTTGACGGTAAGGGTGATCTTCTTCAAGCAATCTTCGATGTCCCATATATATCGTTTTCCTACAATTAGTCAACCATTGAGAGTGGGTGTCCTTTTCACAAACTGGACATGCCTTCTCCCCTTTCGTACCATAACCTGACAAGTTACCGTATGCTGGAAAATCACTTATAGTACAATAAATCATGGCAAACAATCTGAAACTCTCTTTCTTGTACGCATCATAAACTTCAACGCCCTTATCCCACAAATCTTTCATGTCATCTATTAACGGATCCAAATACACATCAATATCGTTCCCGGGTTGTTTCGGACCTTGAATTAATAATGACATCATGATGTATTTCCGTTTCATGCACAACCATGGTGGGAGATTATATATGCATAGAAGAACCGGCCAAGTGCTATGACGAGTACTCAGGCTTCTAAACGAATTAATTCCATCTGAACTAAGTCCAAACCGTATATTTCTAATCTCAGATCCAAATTCATCAAACTCTTTATCAATATTTTTCCATTGAGGAGAATCAGCCACATGTCTCATTTTTCCATCCTTTTTGAGCTCTTCAGCATGCCAACGCAACAATTTGGCATCCTTGGGGTTTGAATATAACTTTCTCAATCTAGGTATGATAGGAAGATACCATAACAATTTAGCAGGGGGGCCATTCTTTGTCACGTCACTATTTAGTTCCGTTAAATTCTTTTCCTTATACCTCGATTCATTACATACAGGACATTCGTGTAGGTCTTTGTACCCTTTTCTGTACAATATACAATCGTTTGGACATGCATGTATTCGCTCCACTTCCAATCCCATGGGACACGTTAGTTTTTTCGCTTGATACGTTGAAACAGGCAACTCATTATCTTCAGGGAACGCTTCGTGTAACAACTTTAATAGGGTGGTGAAGCTTTTGTCGCTCCAACCATTTTTCGCTTTTATGTCCAACAGTTTCACCACTATAGAAAGTATGGTGAACTTCTTACATCCGCTATACAATGGTTTTTCTGCATCGACAAACAATTGTTGTAACTTTTTAATATCCTTTTCAGCAACGTCACGTTCCACATCACGTAACATCTCATCTATATTAACATGATGGTCATTGTTAGAATTATCATTCTCATCGTGATCAATGTCCGAAACAAATGTCTGACTCTCAACTTGCGATTCACCGTGAAAAGTCCAAGCAGTATACTCTTTGTCAAACCCTTGTCGTATGAGATGGCGTCTAATAATCTTAGTATCAGCAATGGACACATTATTTCTACACTCTTTACAAGGACAAGAAATTTTTGTTTCTCCTGTCTTTTCCCGATGATCCTCAGCGCATTTAAAAAATTCAGACAGTCCTTTCATGTATTCAGGGGTAAAACGTCCTATCTTGTGCATCCATGTACTACGATCCATCTGAAATATATAAAGAAAGAAAGTTATATTTGAAGATTAGTCTTGCATATATACGGTTACAAGTGTTATAAATTGTGCCTAGTTGACGACATTGATTCTATCAAAGGTATGATTAATAGAAAGTAACATCTATTAAATTAATTTGGGTATTTTATTACATGTCTCTACTAGGTATGTTAGTCGGGTTGACCCGATAGGTTTTGGGTAAGATCGAGTTGAGGCAACTACCCGAACCCGACCCTATTTAAGACGCGGGTTAACCCGGTTGTCCTGAATTGACCCAAGTAAACCAAGCCGAATACGGTTAATCGGGTTCAACAAAATAAGCCTAATGTCGCCTTTCAAATTGTTTAAAGTGTAAAAAACATGCCTGTATAAATTACATAGCAAATTAGCAAGTATTTAACCCGCCAAAAAATCCCCATCCTAATATTGAAGCGCCATTTTTTCTTCTAACACTCAAATGAAAATTTTGAATTCCCTCCTGTAGTGTTACTTTCTCTCCTCTCCTGATACTCCTATTCAATTTGTTCTATTGAAAGCTCTCCAATTCACAAGTCACAACCCATAGCCTTCCTCCTTTGCCTGAATGTACTCGCACTTTCCAAAGGTAATACTATTTAATATTCACATCAAATTTTCGAATTCAAACTTCCAAAATATGTGTTATATCACTCTCTTATGCTTAATAATTGTGTAATATTTGGCTTTGTTGTTGTTATTTGATGATATGTTTTGACTTTTCTTGTTGAACACAAGGTGTTCGATTAAAATCCCCACTAAGATTGTTAATATTTATTGCCTTTGATAGTGCAAAGGACTCTTAGATTAGGTTCAACTGTTGAGTTTTGGTTGATAAACAAAATAAAGTATAGTTGTTTATGATGCTCATCTCTCTGTTATTGGTTAATATGTTGAGGCAGTTTGTTGATTTTTTTATTTTTTTATTTTTAATTTAGGATAACTCAATCTTGATAGTTTACGCTGTTCTTTGGTGTGTATTGGATGTTAGTTAGTGGCTGATAAATGTAAATACTATTGGTGAATTGTTATCATCGATGCATACTCAATTACTGTAAATTGTCATGCTTTCGTTGTTTGAGATACTGTATATGTGTTTATAATGTGTGTCACCTTTTAGGTTGAGCAGGATTTACGGATAGGGGTGGGGAGAGGGAGAGGGAACGGGAGAGGGATGAGTGAGAAGAGCAGGTTGAAAAGTAAGGGGAGTGGGAAAAGAAGGTCTAGTGAGGATGCCGAAGTGAAGGAGATATGGGAAACGGTTGCTGGAGGCAATTTGGAGGTATAATTTAGTTGCTAGTTTGATATATGTATTGGTTGACTTTATATAAATCGCAATGTTGCACGGATAAGTTGTACATATTTATAACTAATCTAACAAGGGATAAGTGAATGTGCCAACTGTTGGGTTTTTAAATCTGAACTTACACAACATTGTTCAGTTTTTAATGATTGTTTAGCTAGGTTCTAGGTGTTATGGTTCGTAAGAATATAGTGGACCAAGTAACAAGTTTTTTGCAGGACAAATAAGCTCATAGATCTATCTTTGTTTATCCAATAAATAACTCAATGTGTAGGCTGTTGTTGTAGTCTCGGTTAAGTTATGTAGTTTGCAAGCCAAGTATATGAGGTTCCCACTCTTATTCATTTGAGTATACTCCCTTTCTGTGCTTCTTTTCAACATATGAGACAAACCTATGCTTGTTTTTCAAGTCTATTCCCAAAGTATGCTTGTGATATTAAAACAATAAAAAATAAACCTCTTTTCCCTTCCTCTTTGACTTTTCCAGCAAAATCTCTCAGCTCATCTCTTTTGGTTCTCTATTTTTCTAAAACAATTATGATAATATTTCTCCTTTAAATAAACATGTATATAGTAGTGCCATAATGAAGACAAAATACAGTAAGTTTAAGCTTTTCTTTTATATAGTAGTGCCATATTTTAAAAGTTATTGATTGTGTGCCTTGTAGGACATATTTGGTGGTGGAATTGATAGTGTATCAACTAGTATAGACTGGGTAATGAACGAGTTAGTTAAACACCCAAGCGTAATGAAGAAATTACAAAAAGAAGTAACCAAAATATCAGAAGGAAAATCCATGGTAGCCGAGGAGGATTTGGAGAGAATGCAATATCTTAAAGTAGTCATAAAAGAGAGCTGGCGACTACATCCTCCAGTCCCACTTCTTATTCCTCGAAAAAATGATGTCAAATTAATGGGGTACGATATTCAAGCAGGCACACAAGTTATGCAATGTGCGTGAGGTAATTCAGTGCTTTTCTCCGTGCGTTCAGATACTAGCGTTAATAAGCTCTATCTTGTTAGGTCCACATAAAATTTATGATAATTGTGCTAGAGAATTTGGTGAAGACGATTATTGTGTTCATCTTGAAAATCACATAATTAATAAGGTGCGACAACATTTTAATAAACAATTGGAAAATGACAAAAATATCTTTCAAAAACATCAATAGCAGTGGGAATCATTGGGCTGATTGGGTATATCTTACATTTTATATAAACTTATGTGTGCTTACCTTCTGTGCTTGGGTATGTTAAGATTTATGAAAAAGTTTTAGTTAATAGCTTCTGAACACACTAAGAAATTTCTGCTACAAGCAGCAGTACTGAAAGGAAAAGCCAAAGACTGATTTACATGTTATGGGTATCATTGGCACAACAATGTTGTTGAGTGACATGTAAGTTTCATCTTAATTAATATGACTTTATATCTCACTTTTTAATCCATATGCATTGAAATATACGTTTAAGCAGCATCTGGTCTTGGAAGTCAATTATACTATGTTATTATTAAATGACATGTGATAAGTAAGCCTACATGATCAATTTCTTATGATGATTGAACTGTTCTAGACAAGTCTGGAACTGCACTTTTTCATTATCTTTTATACAAATGCCACAGATAATGCACTTTGAAAGTTTGAAAGTAAAGAAAGTTAAGTTATAAGCCTTGTAAAGTATGTAAAACAGTTTTCCCTTCTGGAAACGGGGAACAAATGAAACAGATGAAAATGGTTAAGAGCTACTACCAAACAACTAATTTGTTCTGGTGCATTATAATGGGTGTAGTTCAGGACCTTGTGAATTATTGATACAAAGTATGATACAAAATCTAAGTGAAGGAGTATATTCAAGATGAATAGAACAGACCGATTCTTGTTTAACATTATAGATACTTCTTGGACGCTCATTATCAATATCTAAAAAATTCTTTATTGTCTCTACTACTCTTAATGCTCTCTTTCATGGGACATGGTGCAAGTAACACACTATTTCAAAATATGATGATTCGGGTCTTACCAGTCATTTTTAAGTTTTATTTAAAAGGGTGTTGAGGTCGTTTTAGATTGTGTTTTGACCTACTACAAAATGGTAGTTTTAAGGGGTGTTTGGGTCGATTTAGTGGTATTTTTGGGCTGCTGTAAAACTGTTTTTTTGACGAGTATCATGTTAACGTTCAAGGGGTATTTGGGCTTGCTGCAAAACTGCCATTTTAATTTGTATTCTTATTATTTTTTCCAGGTTCTAAGTGGTGTTTGGTCTGCCAAAAACTGCAGTTTTTTAATCAGGTGTTCTTTTACAAGTAGTTGGTTCCCATTGGTAACAGGTGTATACCGTGTATTGCAAGCACGTTTCACTTGACCACATAAGAGCTCATTTAATACGGTTCAAGCATGTTTATATTTATACGATGAATATGACTTCAAGATATATTGTTGTCTTTGTAGGTTGTTTTGAATTGTGCCACTATGGAGACTAATGATCCAGATGTATCTTACCGTGCTTGCATATATTGGCGACTTCTTTCTATAATGAAAGACACCAAAGAATTTTTGGATCGTATGTTGAACTCAGGTATGGTATGCTATCAACAGTATACTAGCGTAATTCTTATTTGCCATGTATAACACATTATCATGATCTATCTTTTCCTGAATTCTTTGGGATTTATCTAAAGGTTAATTTTAGCCTTTGTTATCCTATTAACAGGAAGTGATAGGACCACAATATTGGACGTTGGCTGGGAGATGTAGAGGCACACCAAAGATACATCTATGTTCGACCAATAAAGTTTTGCAAGATTTTTCATTCATCTTAAAATGTTCAACAATTCGTTCCTGAATTATTAATGGGCAATTAATCTTCTCTTTCGTCTTTTCAGAACATCTATTTGGTACTGAGCTATTAATAATATGATTATGTTTTTCATTTTTCTCAATTCTGCTTTTATCTTAGCTACAAGTTTTTACTTTTCAAGGTCTTTCATTGTCAATTAGTGTTATTAAATATTGGCATAACGATATAAAAGTTGGAATAAGGGATCATTGTGCTGAAGTTTTTATTGAGTTTGGATTTGTGTATGAAGTTTTCATATGACAGGTTACTAAGGGTCTGTAATAGTGGTTACGATGCCAAAGGTTAACAAGCAGTTGTAAGTACCCTAAATCATTTACCTTCGATGTTTGGCACATTTACAGTTTATGCGTTGTTTGGGCTGTCTTAGTTAAGTGTGCTTATGCTTTTTAGCTTATAACATTAATAGCAATATAAAGCTAATCATTACGCTAGCCGACCTCGTTCAACATTAAAACATACTAAATGAATAAGTGTTGCAAAAAGATTAGTTAGCTCAAAGTTTTAACGAAATACCTTACTTCAATGGATGAATATGGGTTTAGCTACCGATGTATTTATGATCGACACAAAGCAAAATCTTTAACGTACCTGTATATGGATATTAAAAAAAGGAACATAAATCATCAAAGCAATGATTCAAATACATTCAAATATGTGGGAAAGAAAAGATATACAACTAATCTTATATATTTAGGTATAACACTAGTGATAAAAATATATAATTTTGATCAAAAATATAAAAGATAATGCATATTAGTGATGTATTGTTACCTTACAATATAGATGAATATGAATTTCTCTAGCTATTTTTAGAAGCATTTATGGTGTGTTTAAGGTTTTTTAAAGCATTAATGGTGATTTCAATCTTTTTAAAAAGTAAATATTTGAAATTTCCGAAAATTGGGATAGTCATCCGTTATGTAGATTCAAAAATGCATAAGATTAGTTAGACCGGTTTTTTCGTAAATAACCGGTGTCTATAAGTGGAATACATTAAAAAACCAGTTTATTAAAAGAAACCAGTGTTTTTCCTAATCTTCTAAGACTGGTCTTTTTCACAGAACTGGTTTCTCTTAATTTTTATATTAAAGAGACTGGTTATTCTATGACAACCGGTTTTTTACACTTACCCTACCCCTTATTTTTTACAATAGGAACTGGTTATTATATAACCGGTTTCTATTAGGGGATGTTTATGTTCTTTTTTGTGGTAGTGACTAGTATTTAGGCTTTCTAATCCTAGCGACACTATTCCTAAGCTGAACGATCAATCCCCCGGTACTTGTCACTATACTATACTACAACGATCAGGTACACTGCCTGGTGGGGGTTGTAAGCTTCTCGAGATCCCTCGAGAGGTAAAGCCTGTTGCGATTCCCACGCATCAAGTTTTTGGCGCCGCAGCCCGGGGAATAGTTATTGTCTAGGTTAGAATTTCTTTTTATTAGGTCTACTTGCTAGATTCCTTTCTAGAAAGATTTTATTTTTATTTTCAGGTTTTCTTTAATCTATCTTTTCTTTGTGTCTTTGTTAGTAAAAACCTTTCCATTGTCTATTCCGTTTGCCATTATGGAGAACGCGAATCCACCAAGTCCGACACTAGAGTTTTACCAGAAAAAATATAATTACACTAGTTTGGATATTACAAGATGGAGGAACGAAATGAGGAGGACAGGATCTTATATTGATTTTATTGAGTACCTTGAGAAAAGAGGCCAAGTGCATAATGCTTTTAGAGAATTCACCTTAAGAGCTCCATCAACCCCTCAAAATGCCTCACTTAGTGAAACCTATGCACCATATGAGCCTTCACTTAGGATAGTTTCGTATGAGCCACCTAGCTGCATGTCATGGTTAGGCCCTACCAGAATACAGGATGAACACATAGGTGACCCTGATGTGATGGAGGATGTAGCCGAACATGATCACATTGATAAAAAAGACCTAGGTTTTATGATCAATGATGATGAATCTCAAGAAACAGATGATGAATCTTTTGGGCAATTTGTATATAGTAGTCATAATATTGAGGATGATCCGTATGATTCGGACATAGAAGTTGAGGTGCCTAGAGAAGTACGTGAGATACTTGGGAAGATGTTAGGGTTAGATTGTAATAAAACACATGTTGAGGATATAGGTGATCTTGACACAAGGAATGATGAAGTAAATAACATGAGCTCACTAAGTACCCCACAAGTCCTACCATCATTTGAGGCACACACACCGCCTGTGACTTACCCGGAAGAAGTAGAAAAGACTTTAGGAATCCCAATTGAGGTAGAACCTTTGAACCAAACACAACTAGAGGATATAGGTTCGAATACTTACAATGATAACCTTACTCTTAGTTCTAGGGAAGTTCCTAGTTTTGATGAACCGGAGCATCAACCAAAACCGTTACCTAATCTTCAATCCTTGGATGTGAATTTAGGAATTGAGATAGGTTCCGATCCACCCATCAAACCATATAGTCCGGGTAGTCTTAGGATAAAGGTAGTGGACTCTAAGCCTTGTAGAGAGGAAACCAATATAGGAGTGGAACATGACCTTACATACTTACATCACCCATTTATGATTGATCACAAGAAACATTATGGGTTTAAACCGGGTTTATTGGGTCAAGATGGATCCCCAACTAGTAGTCTCTTGAGGTTGATAGAAAATGATCCCTTTCTAAGAGAAAATCTTAATCCACCCATTAACCCGATTGAATTAGGTAAGGTTATGATGATAGGAGCACAGCCCTTTGAGCATATAATTCATCCACCACTCTTTCCTCACGTAGCATACTTCCACCGAGATGGTGTGTATCACTACTTTCACCCGCACTTAATTCAAAGTGTAGGGAAAACCTCCCCTATTTCCGATAAATAAGGGTAGAGTCAGGCTCGTGACTCGAACAAAAATAAGCGCTTCTTGGGAGGCAACCCATGTTTTGTGTGATTTTATTTGTTTGTTTGTTATTTGCTTCCGTATGCATGCTTAATTTTTATTGTTGGTAGATCATGTTTCTAAACTAAATAGTGGAAATACTTTACTTTGTTGTTTTGGTTTAGTCTTAACCCACCTAAAGGTATTTTTGCAAAAGATAAGTATAAGGGGAAACCCCAAATATGTTTTTAAGAAACAAACCGATCATGATTCTCCACAATATTAAATGAACATGTATATTCGTATTTGTTAGAGTCAAATGCTTGTATTGAGTAATAATGAAGTTTTGCAGGATTTTCCAGGAAGTAGGACCAAGTTTCTCCAGAAATTTTCCGGAAACTTAACATAAGAATTTCTGTAGGTCCATTCTGACGGCGTCAGGGTTTTACTCTTGACGGCGTCAGGAGTTAAAATCTGGAAATTTTACCGGTTTTGTTTTTCTAACGGAGTCTTATGGTTTTTGTGAATTATTAAGTTTTATAATCTCCAGGAGATCTGCAAACTTCATTCCACAAGCATTATATCTTATCTTGTTTTCTAGGATTTAGAAACTTATATAGGATGCCGCCGATTTTACGCGAGGTTGTCTTGTCTATTTTGTTAGGTTTTACAGGTTATGTATGACAAGAAGATGATTTATATTCTGGAAGGGAAGCTTTGATTGTTCATTTTCTTGGAGGAAGATTTAACCTGGCCATCCTATTATCCATACCGAGCGAATCAGGGGAGTATTTGATTTCATTCTCTTTACTTTTTCACTTTTACATTCTTTACTTGAACATTGGGGACAATGTTCATCTTAAGTGTAAGGGGAGGGTAAAAAGATGATACCTTACATATGCACTTTCGCTTGAGTTTGTTTTGTTTAATGGTAGATGTGTAATAAAACTATGAGAAATACTTGTTAGTGCAATTTTAGCACCAAATTTAAAATTTTTTACAACATTTAGGAGTAAAACTTTAGCCATAGCAAGCGTCTCATGGATAGGAGATTATATGACTAGCACATAACCGTATATTCAGAAAAATTTTCCACCCAAATATGTGAGGTTCGCCTTTAGATTTGATAGGAAAAGCATTCATTATTAGTGCTTATGAGTGTACCGGTAGCATTTAGATTCTAGAACTTGCGTTAGTGATGCATCCCGAGACCGCTAGTGAGACTACATTCGTGTGGTAGGATTTACTACATGATAAGAGGCATTAGGATCACCCTTGTGTTAAACCCGTATTATAATTACTTGACCATTTAAGTCATATTACTTGGCTAGTTAAGTCAACTAATTTTTCCTACACCCTTAGCGTTGTACTCATTTTTAGTACACGAAACCCCTAGTACACCCCTCCGAGCCTATCTTTTCATTTCTAACTTTAAGCATTTTACTTAAAGAAAGAATTTGTTACACCCCACTTAAATGTACAACCAAATCGCCTTAGCCTTCCGTGTATGCGCTCATTTTTAGTGCATTATTGTTATTTGTTAAACCCTAAGTTAACTTTCTAATTGATTACATGATTGCTAAGTCGAGTCATATCCTTGTACATATTGTTTTGGGACGATTGGGACTCATGGGTAAAGTACATATTTTATGGAGTAATGGGGAAGAACATCACTTATTACCCCCATATGTACGTTAATCTTAAAAGTGCTCCAAGTGTTTTGATTTTCTTAATTCGAGTCATTAGATTAGTTTAATGTAAAGTATGTAAAGATTCAAGTGTAAGGGAAATGTTCATTCCCTATGATGTATTATTTTGGATGGTAGGGCAAGAGTGTATGCAAAAAAAAAAAAAAAAAAAAAAAAAAAAAAAATCAAGAAAAAAAAATAGAAAAAAGAAAAAGAGAAAAAACATACGGACTATCATCCCTTTTTATTCTATGTTCATTTTATGTTTTTGTTATTTTTCATTTATTAGCTTAAGTCGAGTCTAGTCTTGGCTTAGCAACGCCATCTTGTACATGTAATTGATTAAGATTGTTAACTCGCCACCAGTAAAACTTCCTTTATCCAACAAAACCGTGTATTTCATATCCCTACACCTAACGTTACAACCCTTTAAAAGACCTCTTTGATAGTTTATCCTAGGTGCTTACGCCATGTGGTGGAGGTTTGATCCTTTCCCAAGCCTATGGTAATCTATTTTGCTATAACAGGTAGTGAGAGATATCTTCCGTTTCCATATTGTAATTTACACTTTATTACACCCGAGAGATGTGAGTATCTAAACACTATTTGTGAGGTGCTTGTGTATGACCTCCGTGCTTGTCTATTGGTCTTTAGTGGAACGATTATTTGTTGTAATTACTTTTATATTAGTGTTAAATGACCCCTAACTTGTATTTTGACTAGAATAAAAGCGCATTTGCTTGAGGACAAGCAAATCTCAAGTGTAAGGGTATATGATGAGGCGAAAAATGATCCGTTTTTAGGGGGTCATTTAAGCCCGAATCCGAATTTATTTGATCAAATATTGCCCTAAATCGTTCCTTTTGTGATTTTAGGTACTTTGGGAGTGAAATCTGGAAAAGGAAGCAATTCGGACGTTTTTGGAGCATAAAAGTGAAGAAAACGCCAAAGTCTTAATTTTCCATGCTGGGAACAGTAGGTGACGGCGTCAAGAGCAAATCCTTGACGGCGTCAAGAGCAAATTTCATAAATTTCCATGACGACCTAGAAGAGTTTTGACGGCGTCACGTAGGAAGGGCGTCAAGAGTAAAAGAGTCATGACGGCCTGGAAGAGTAAAAGTCTTGACGGCGTCAAATGTGGATCTAGGCAGTCCGAGGAGTGTTTTGGCGGTGAGGTGACGGCGTCACAAGTTTATTCTTGACGCCGTCAGACCCCTTTTTCTATATATAGTTTTCTAATTTTTCACATTAAAGGAGAGAAGTTTTGGGAGAAACCCTAAGTACGATTTTGGTGTAACTTTACAGGTTTTTCAAGGGTTCCAACCCCTTGATACCTTGCATGATTAATTAAGATAAGTGTTCTTCTAATTCAATCAATATGTCTATGTGTTGGTTGTCTACATCATGTTCTTATCTTAATTCTATCATGCTAGGCTAGATCTCTTTTGTGTTTGCTTAGATCTAATGAAACCTAGATATTGATTATGTGTTGATTACTTGTTTATTCTTGTTTTGGATGAATGATTTATATGTTAGGCTTAAGAAAACTGGCAGATCTCCAATTGGTAACATGCTTGAACGTCTTAAGAAACATGAACCAACGCGCACTAGGTCTTTATTGGTTGTATTTAATGCATGAGCCACTGTTTACAATCCATATAGTTGTGCTGGGCATGGTGTAGGAGGAGATAAGAGCTCATAGAATTGGGGAGTTATGTGTGCCACCCCATGAATGGTATTAAGGAATACTATCCGTCATCCATGCAATTATAACAAGTAATTAACGTGTAAAAGATATCTAGGGAGTAGTGAAATCTAAGCAAACACATTTTCTCCAATTACTGCTTACAACTTTAGTATAAATTAGCTTATTTTCATTTTTAGTATTTTATTTTGATTGCATCTTAGTATTGGGTTAGTTGAATAGCAACTAATTCCGCCCACTCTTCCAAAACCCGAGATTTAAATTTGCTTTCTAAAAAATATAAAAACACAAAAATAATCATCCCTCACCTTTAGAACTAGTATTTAGGCTTTCTAATCCTAGCGACACTATTCCTAAGCTGAACGATCAATCCCCCGGTACTTGTCACTATACTATACTACAACGATCAGGTACACTGCCTGGTGGGGGTTGTAAGCTTCTCGAAATCCCTCGAGAGGTAAAGCCTGTTGCGATTCCCACGCATCAGCACAGCAACAAGCCGTGGAGAAACCGATAATGAAGCTAGAGAAGGAATCCTGTCTCATGTGCAGCTTAGTGATGGTGAAAAATTGGAAGTACTGAAATGGGGCGGAAGTTCATATTGGTATCTGATTCTTGCTTCTCAACAGCCTGACGATACGCTTGACTTAAATCTGAAGCTATAATTAGTCAGGCTCCGTCGACCTAAATAGGTGGCCATGAATTCTCTCATAAACCTTTTAATTCTATAATTCCTTGAAAACTTATAATTTCTTTCTATATCTATATATGTATATGCCTATGTTTATGTATATGTCACAGTGATAGTTCTAAGCTTCCTTGGAACTACATACTCTCGTTGCACCAAAAATCGCCAAATGCATAGATCGAAGGGTCTTGGTTCACCAATGTTGTCTCTAAGAATTAAATAACATCAAGGGGTTTTGTATTGTTTATGTCCGTATGTATGTAAGTTTTCAATAAACCTTTCCAAGGATTTTGGGTTGATTCGAAGCCTTAGTTTTCTCTTGTGAATAATTGAATAAGTACCATATCAGGAGATTGAAATCACAGCTTAGAGTTGCTTAAAAAAAATAAAAAAAAAAAAAAAAAAAAAAAAAACGGCTTGGAGTGCACTATCTCCAACACCCTTGTTTGCTTATGGACTTCTGCTTTCACATAAAATGCAACTATCATCTAGTGTCACTCCTAGATATCACTAGAATCTATGGGTCACACCTATGAGTAAGATAGTTGTTCACTTTTGGTTGATTATAACAAGTACACAAGTTATTTTAATCAACTTTGATGTCTAATTAATGTAACTTTAAAATTCAACAAGATTTATAAATAAGTAAGTAAATACAAAGAGTTTTTGAACATTTAAATTTTTATCAGAAGTGAATCAAAGAATTTACTTAAGATTATTTATAGAATAACAATATAAGTTGAATTACAATGTGTGGTGATCTCCTCACTAAATTTAAACAAAAATCAAAGTTAATGTTTAAGTAAGAACTATGATTAACCAACTAAAATATATCAGAGACTTAGTTCTATTTAGACGAGTAAATATTCTATTGAAAGTGTATTAATTGCAAGAGATTAACATTTACTCATTTATAACATTCCTACTTGTATGTGAGGATCAAGGTGGATACGCGTGGGGTAATAGTAACATGTCAAGTATTTAATTGTGTTGACAACCATGTTTTAAGAAATAATGTTGACAATTGTTTGTCTTTTTTACCAACTCTAGTACCATCTTGACTATTTGATAAGTGTTTTACACTTATCTTCCCAAGAAAGTCCCCCCCCCCCCCTCCATATATTCAGTGAATTAGATATTTTTCCTAAGTATCTAAGTTTTAGGAAGTCTTTGATTGTCAAGGAGATCCTCAAGGAATGAGTTATTGTCATCACTCACTGGTGCCGTCATCTTCTTTGTTCTGAACTTTTGAATGATTCTTTCCATTCAAAGATATTGTTTACACTTAGGTTATTTTCTATTCAAATCATAGATAAAGATCGGTGGGTAGTGAATTTGCCCAATAATATTCCGTCTCAACAACTAGCTTTCTGATCTACATAAACTACTAGTAGGACTGCACAATCTTACGAGTTACGATCCTACATAAGATCACTAATAAGATCGTAGGATCGCTATAATTCCAATCCTAATATAAATCAATATTTTTTTATTTTTTATTTTTTTTATTGAACAAACTTTCATTATAAAAAACTTAGGCAAAAGTTTTAAACTTTAACCCAATTTTGGTCTAATCCGTGACCCCTAATATTAAATTATGGTTTTAAAGAAGGGAAGAAACAAGTTAGGATATCAAAGAGGCAATGACATCGTATTTCATTGCACTCAAATTGTTTATATAACAATGAAATATGATGTAGTCCTATGTGTTGTAGTATTTCTATTAGTACGTTGTTCGAACTACTGTATGAAATTTTCATTTAAATTTGTGTATAATATTGAATATTATGTAGAATCGACAAATCTTGTATGAAAAATTAGCATGTTAGTGGTATCTTAATATCCCGATTCGATACTATGATCCCGACCTTTCAAAGAAAAAAACAATTCTACATAGAATCGTGATCTTGATAACCTTTACTACTATTGCAAAACGAACCGAATGCAACAGTACTGGTCAATGTGTGATATTCCGAATCCTCATTACTAATGGAATCAAAGATAAAAGTAATTGCGGTCTATAAAGTTCTAAGCTATACTAAAGTGTTGCACTTTAACTCGTTTCTTTCTTGAAGATGTAACGATTCATTTTTGTTGCAAAAAAGTTTTTCTCTTTAAGATATAGCAAATGCAACACTAATTAATTTTTTTTGAATGGCGGGATTTTATATAAACACCGTAGCAAGGAGCTAGGGAAACAATAAACATTTACATTGTAAGAGCATTACAAGGATTATCAAACCACTCGATATAATTAAGGTGAAAGTTTTTGTGCCTATTAGTGATCCAATTAAAAGAATGAAGCTTCACGTCATTGAAGAGAAACTCGATCTTTTGTCTTTTAAGTGCATAAGTGAATTCATTTCTAAATCGCCAAAGAAGCCAAAGGGTGGTTTTGACTGCCACGCCAAAGATATTGTAAAGAGGAGCCTTGATCTTGACCTTATCCGCAAGGTTAATTGCTTCATCAAGGCTTGTTACAATTTCATTATCAATGTTCCACCATTTTAGGTCGTCCTTCCAAACCTTATTGGCAAGATTGCAATAGAAAAAATGGTGCAAACGGGACATCTAACCAAGTTCAAATCAATACCCTTAGGCAATCTTCGATTAGAAATTCTCCAAGATGTAATGTTTACTTTAATCGGCAATAATTTGTTCCATTTGTAACGTTGATCAGACACGGAAGGAGAATGGTAAGTAATAGGGCGACGAATCGAGCTAGTCGAAAAAGCCCTTGAATCATTTAAACAACATTCCCACATGTCATGAGCATCTGAGAGACTAAGATGAGACAAAAGACTCATTAAACTGTTCTGATCTTGGAGGATGAGTCCATGCCTAATGGAAAGAAAACCTATTAAGAGCTATTAGGCTCATGTGAGCAATGTTTGGCTGAAAAGGAGTAATAGAAGGAACAACAGGTGTCATGTCATTAAAAAGATCACTGGTTGTTGTATGAGATGAGTAGTAGGTGACCTCTCTTATACAAGACAATTTTTATTTCCTTCCAATCGATATAATCACGGGAACGAGTCACAAAGAGGACCACCTCCCACCTAATTGTCAATCCAAAAACAAGTTGATTCCCCATTACCAATCTTCTTTCTAAACTAAATATAAATCCGGCCCTTGGTACGATATTGCAAAGTTAAAAGATGACTTCATTGAATGTGAAATGAATTAACTTAGCCCACCATTTTGACCATGAATGGAATGAATTAACTTTCTTGACATAGCTAACAAAGATTTGTTCCTTACTTGTAAACTTCCAATGCCAAGGCCACCATGTTTGATGAGGGAGACAACTTTTTCCCAAGCTATGCAAGCAATCATACGAGCATCTAGAATATCCCTTCAAAAGAATTTTCCCCTTATACATTCAAGTTTGTTAATTATCTTGTTAGGAACCTTGAAAATGGAGAAAAAGTAAACACCAAGACTACCAAGGACGGATTTAATAAGAGTTAGACGAACACCACTAGAAAGAATTTTTGATTTCCATCTAGAGAGACGTCTGTGAAACCACCCTATGAAATGATTCCAATTTACACATCTTGACATGTTTACCCCGATTGGAAGAACAAGATAAATACAAGTAAATTGGTTTGGAAGGCAACCAATAGAAGAAGCAATAGAGTTGACATCCATGGTTGTCACACCAACACCAATAAGCTTACTTTGTTGAAGTTAACTTTAAGACCAGATGCAAGATGGAAACAAGTGAGTATTCTTGACAAATGTTTTGCATTATTTAATGACCATTCATCCATAATTAAGGCATCATCCTCGCATTGAATATGTGATAGGTGAATCTTGTCATTTCCAACCTTGATACCATGATAACACTCTAAATATACACATTTATTCCTTTTATATTATATTATTTATCCACTTATTTATGTATATTATTATGCTTTCTGTATGTATTTGGTACTAATCTATTGTAGGAACAATGAGTCAAGATAACTTCGAAATATAGCGAATATCCGCTAAAACAACTAACGGCCGTTAAAGGAAAGGACTAGAAGTGCAAAATAGAAAAAAAGACCAAAGTATACCGGTTTTGATAACCGTGTGTAGTGTACTTATTTGACAAGCAAATGAAAATTTACTCAAAGAGAAGTACGACATACTTTCTATGAAGTGCGATGCACTTTTATGTCAGTTACAGGATAACAACTTAATGAGCTTGGCATTCATTATGAGGCCAATCATTTGCCCCACTATCACTTCTTTGGAGTTATACCATGACTCTAGAGCTTATATAAGAAGACCCTAGACTAGAGATACAAAGGACACACCATAAAAACGAAGAACAAGAAAATAGGAGATTGAACTTACACCAAGTTCAATCTACTCAAACCATTTTTACCAAAGTAAATCAATTGGATGATTTTGGAAGCTACTCTCTGGGTTCTTTAGTCACCGTGACAGGGTACTAATGAGCAGGAATCATAGTTTCGGTTATAGTGTAGTATTCAATTGGAAAAACCAGTGTGATTCATTTATTCGCTTGTAATTGTGGTACAATTATTATTATCTCTTTTAAAATGAAGTTTACTGAGATTATTAAGCTTGTTTTTGTTTCATTACTCTGATTATGGAGTAGTCAACTAGTGTTTGTTTGAGCTAACATGGGAACATGATATGAATTGATGTATTGAACACATGCTTTTGATCATATGATTTGTGCACCTGATTTTAGTGTTATGAGATAATCGTTTATGCCTTGGTTCATCTCTATGGTAACATGGGTTGAAAGATTTACCATTTGATGTAATTTCATAATTATTTGTCTATGATAATGTGATATTTATCTTGTGAGAATTGATTGATAAATTCATAAACGTCCTCATTACACTATTGTTTAATACTCGATTCCATGTCTAACGACCAAATTAGTGAAATTATACGTGTGATGTCTTCAGCCACAAACCAATCTTCATGCACTCGATATGTTTGGAATAATGGTCGAAAGATATTCTTCTCATGTTTGGTAATTGTATGTGCCATTGTGATTACACGTCATACTTGGCTTATATGAACTAGTTTTTGTGTGCATATCTTTAGTACCAACCACAGTAAATGCATTAAACGGATTAGATGTAACAATATTCGTCCCACTCGTACTAGCCACTTCGGTAAACTTCCTTACTAGTAGCATCTGACTTCTTTGACACGAGTTTATACACCTGCTTCTTAGGTTTAGAAGGGCTAAATTTCGCCCCTTTACCAACTTCAATACCACGAAATGCCTTCCTCTGAGGTACTTGAAAACGAGCCAAGAGTTTATTTGGTTACCATTTAACTTGAATAAATGCACATAAATACTATCATAGTCATCTTATCTCTCTTCTTTATAAGCCACATAAGGCTGATCATAATCCTTAACCTTCAAAACATAATCTATACTATATAACATTTTCTGAAGTGGAACTTGGGAATCGGTACTGTTACGAAGCTACCAATTGAGAGGTTGGCTGCGGGGAGGAAGATGGCTCAGGCGTATTGTGGAGCCGCGGCTCAAGCAGACACTGTTCACATGCCGAGCCGTTGGCTAAGAGGATTAAAAAAATGATAGTGGATGTTTCACTTAATTTACACTTAATCTTTGGGTTGGCTGCATGTTGTACACCTGTTTTTCATTGCCGTTTAATTAATGTGCGAGTTAAATCTTAGGGTTGGCTGCATGTTGTACACCTGTTTTCTATTTATCAATGCTAGAACCATTTACATAAGCAATCGGCTGTTTATTTGTTTAGTCCATAATTTCTATCTCTAAATACACATACTTTTTGTTGCTAGGTTACATATGAGAGATGCTTAAGCGTTTAGGGTTTCGGATTTTCAAGAATCGAGAGCATTCACTCCTCCTAAAACTAAGCCCTGAAGTTGCGCAACGGTTATTATAGTTCTTACTTTTACATGTAACTTTGGTGTATGTCTAAAAAAGTGAGGAGTTCACCTTACACTTTGGCATTCAACTTTTATTGTTATTCCACAAGCAATCATAGTAAATTTTTTGATTCATTAAAATAAGAATTTAAATGTTGAAAAATATTATTATGTTATTTTGTAAACTGTTTTAGTATACTAGTTATTATCTTGTTTAAACATGTATTAAGTTAACACAAACAATGACTTAACTAATGCTTAAGTTATAAGGCTATTGACAGTAAGGAAGGTCGACCGATATACACGACCAAGTCGTACTCGGTCTCCTTTCTGTGGGGATTGGGTCGCCATGGGTCGAGGGACGAAAAAAATCAAAAACGGCCGAGCCTGCGACCAAAACAATTACCAATTCACTTTTACTTTTTGATCCATATTACCGTTCGTCCTTGTGTTTAGTCGTTTGAGGGACAAAAAAAAAATAATAATAAATAAAAAACATTTTTTTTCAAAATCTTTACCACTTTTCATCATATAAATACCTACATCAAACCCACTTTCAAACACACACTTTTAAATACAATTCAGACAACAAATCAAACACAAAAAAATAGCTTGTCATCTTCCCCACACTGTCAAACAAGTTCAAAACTATGTCAAAAAACAAGTCGACATAGACGACAAGGATCGACAAGATGCAATTGTCGAAGTTATTAAGAAGTTTGAGCTCGCAAAGGCATGCAAAGAACTCCTGAAAACACGATACACAGAGTGCAAAGACATCTCTAACGACAGAAAATTTGTGATCGACCAGTTTTTGTACGATTAATTTCGTAAAGACGCTGCTGTTGTTGATACATTGTGGGGTTGTGTGCAGAAGATAGAGAACGAAAAATCTAATAAGATCCGTTGAAGTTTTGAGGAAAATGTGGCAGCTGCTGATGCAGCACAACAACAAAAACAATTTGTGCAATGTGCATTAAGTTTATCTGCACCAAGAGTTGTTGAGCAACAACAATAGCTGCCTCATCTGGATCATTTTCAACTAAGTTTTGAGAAAAATATGATATCTAATGATAGTGGCTGGAACTCTGACAAGGAACGGGAGTTGAGCAGGTTGGAAGCTCAGTTAGAAGCAGAGAGGTTGGCGATCTTTGATCCTTACGACGACGATTACAACCCTAACAACTCTCAAACTTGGGATCACCCATATTATAATTGAATTTTAAGTTTATGTTTATAGGATGTTTAAGTTTATGTTTTCATTCGATGTAATATTTGAATTATTAATGAAATTAATGTTTTAATTAGTAAGTTTGTAGTTTAAAATGTAAAAAAAAAAAAAAAAAAAAAAAAAAAAAAAAAAAAACTTAGTCTCCCATACTGGGACACTCAATCGCCAACAAGGTGCTTGAGAGAGAAAACTGACGTGACAGGAAAAAAAAAAATGAAGATTGGGTCGCCTTACTGTGGGTATTCTAATCACTTTAATTAAAGGGAACAACACTCATGTCGCACTCATGCCTTCACATGTCCCATCACTTGATGCTTGGTGTTGATAGGCGCCACCGTATCCCCCAGTTTCTTATCGACTAGTGCATATCAGCATATCATATTCGTTTGAGTGGTTTTTTTTTATCTACATCTATTTAATCATTTTGTTAAACCTAGTAACTATAAGTCTGTTTTATAGAATAAAATAAATTACTTACTTTCTACCAATGAATTTGTGTGATTATAACTTGAACATAAGGAACTTAACAGAACAGGGATACTGGTTAGGGCCATAGACCAACAACGTTAAATAGTCCAAAACTGTGACATGTAGTGTAATTATTGATGTCGAAGCATGATATTTGATACAACGATATATGTGATTTTAGTACAGCAACAATATTGACAAATATCTGGAGGTTAATGGTAATTATGGCATCCAACTAACCGTACCAGCCAACTCACTATAAAATTTGTTTATAAACTTGTATGGAAGATGAATTAATGAGCATACATGATTTTGAAAATAGGGTGTTTTCGTATACTGATATAAAGTAGGAGAAAGGAAAAAAAAGAACCCCATTTCAGGCCTAGGTGGCTTATGGCATTCGTCATTTGAGGTTTCAAGTTCAAACCAATTAACATGCCCCAACGTCTTTGTGAAGACGGGAAAGAGAAAGATTTCAAAGAAATAGGTCATGGGCATGGGTTTAATCTCAACTCACTCGGTTCAATTCACATTAAACAACTAAACATTTAATTGAACACGCATAACGGATCTATAAAAGTTTACTGAATAAACTTCAATTAGTTCATTCGACACTCATGTACAAAGTTGGGGTTTCGTTACCGAGTTAAATCTTTTGAAGTAAAATAGCAGAAGATTTGCAACTACCGAGAAACTGCTTCCTGTGTAAACTGGTCTCCATTGAACTCCATTTTATTGGTAGTGGAACTGAATGTCTCCCACAAATATCTACGTCTTACTGTTCAAAGACAGCTAAACTTAAAATTGATTTTTTATTTATTTATTTATTTTTTTTTGAGGCAGCATCACCTGCAAGACGTTGTTATATATTTTTTGAATAATGATTTTTATTTTTAAAATTGCAAATAGCTATTTGGTGTCAAAACTTGAGATTACAATGCTTATGAGACACCAAAACTGAAAGCCCAACCTATAAGCAATAACTTGAATTTCATTTTTATCTATTTTCGTAACTCACTCATGAGTTTTGTTTTGTTTATAAGTTGCCAAAAAACCTTGCTGTAACTATATATGTTAGGGTTTATAATTAAGGAGTCATTTGAGTACACCATGTAGGTGACAACAAGTTCTATCATTTTAACAAGTCAAATTAATAAAACCTTGTTGTATCCTTACTAAGAGTACATCCTAAAACTTATTAAAAATGTTTCACTTTTACTATATTAGTTCATTATTCTTTACAGCTAGTATGCACACAGTATAAATCTGAAAAAGATTTGGGAAATCAAAATTATGGTGACAGGACCCATTAAACCGGCCAAGTTATTGTAGGGATCAGAAGCTTCAAATAATTCGTCTGAGTATTTTCTTCTGTTTGTTGTCTCTACTAGTCGGTGAATACTGTTGTTAATATTATAACCTTTTAATTTTGTCCATTTCCTACACAACAAAGTGAACGGAACCAAGTTTAAACAGCAGGTGGTTCAAGTCAGAGTCACTTGTCACGTTATGCATGTACCAATTACTTTGACTAGAAGAGGTCAGTAACTGGTGATTTTGGGAGGTGCCCGTGGTGGTTTGATAGGTTATTAGAACAAAAAATTATATTATCGCAATACTAAAAGACATTTAGTAGCTAACCCTCGCCTGGTTACGGATAAAACTAATTAATCAGATCCAATCATGTCTGAAGATGGGTTAGAAACCGAACAAGTGGGCGCTTTTAATATATCAATTCAACCGCATTACTAGAAAAACTGTAATTACGTACCGAAGGAAAATATACGGACGACCAAAACCAGCTGCTAAGCAGCCTATTACCAATGAAAAGGTGTAAAGACAACTTCCTTCAATTAAACAAAAGTATATGATGATTTTAGGTTACAAACCCTAAATATTTTAGTACTTCCTTCAATTAAACAAGTGTTTTATTATTTATAATTTTTATGGACTAACATACTCTAAACAATTACACACAAAATGCATACATACAAGACCAACAAGTTTAATCTAAGTTTATATGTATCAATAAAAAGAAATACAATAAACTTAAGATATATAAATCAAACTAATAAATTCTTTGCGTCATAATGGTTTATGGCCTTCGTAGTATCTTACTCTCGATCTCCATCCAAAAGATATCCGCAAATAACTGTTTTACTCTTGATGGTAGTGCAATAGATGTTGATTATAGTTAATAAAATTTCATTTTTACCTTTACATTAAATATACAAATTAAATGCACATTTTATTACTAAATGGTAAGTATTTAAAGGTAAAATGAAAAACTTGGTATATTGTTAGTTTTTTGTATTAATGCCGGACAATTTTTTTGAGACAAACAAAAATAGTAACGTGAATACCTTAGGTCCTAAAGTGAGACAAACTAGTTCACTTATTCTAAGTCGAAACCTTGATCAACAAGTCCTCTAATTAATCCACAAGTCTTCCAGAACCTTGCTTGAGCTGCTTTTTCGTCTTTTTTGCTAGAATTGAAAATATCATATTGAGTGATAATTTTCAACTAGTGCTAAAAGTCACGCCTCTCTAAAATGAAGCACCTTATGACAATTACAACTAAACTAATTTTCTCCATCCCAAATTAATAGTTCACGTTTCACTTTTATGATGTCTGAATTTAAATGTCCAATACTAAAAAATATATTGCAAAATTTGATCGAGTTTACTATATTACCCCTGGTTGAAGTTAATAAACCCTTAACCCAAAAATATTACAAACTTGAGACATTGATTAATTAGTTAAAGGTAAATATTTTTATTCTGCAAAAAGTAAAGAGAAAAACAATAATAATGATGTTTTTTCCCTTAAACTATGTGATTTTTCTTGGTGGATAATTTTTTTTGAGACGAAGGTAGTATTAAACTAGTCTAAAGGTAAACAATAATATGCTATTCTGAGGATCACCTGATGAAAGACTGTCCAAAATGGAACAAGAAGAAATCAAATGGCTTTGTCAAGAAGAATGTTGGACACGATTCTGGCATGCTTCCTAAGGGATTATGACAATGGCATTTTTTTTTATGGCGGTGAGTAAGGAAAGGTTCTTAGAGTGGGTCATGAATTTTAATGGGTTATATCAGATGACGCCTAAGAAGGACTTATATTTTGATATTAAAGAGTTTTATGGTGTTACAGTTTTGCTCGGTGATAATAGAGCATGTGCCATTAGGAGGACAATGAAGGTGATATTACAAATGAAAGTTGGTTCAAGTTTTGTTCTTGAGAATGTGTGTTACATTCCTAAGTTAAAGAGATATTTGATATTTGTAGGACCTTAGATCTAACCTTAACACACTAGATAAGAAGCTCGTTTAGTGGATGAAACTGGCGGCGTGATAGGATTTAGAGAGAAGAAAAAGAGAACCTTTATTAAACAAAAACACAAACCATGCACACTCTCAAGCACACCCTCATATGGCACACTTAAGGGTTTATATAGTCCTAACTTAGGCGCCCTAATGGGCCTCCTTATGGGCTTTAGCTTAGTTGATGTGGATTTACAATATGAAAAGGCTAACTAACATAAGACTAAACTATTAGATTATCCAATTCCACAAACCGATACCCAAACTATTACATATAGTATAACAACGTTACAAAGTTCCTAAACGTAGAATAACTATCACTTTCTTTAATGCTAACAATCTCTCCCTAAGGTGTGGTCATTCATAAATGCTTCACTGTGATTAGGTCATATGTCTTCTCGATCTTAAACTTTGTGTGATGTCATAGAATAATCTTGATTTTTTGTTCCTTCAAGCTTTATGATCTCTAGGAGTTAAATCTCTTGATCTTTCTTGCCTTCAATCAACATCTTCCTTGATTATTGTTGCGTCCTATCCATCATACTCATATGACTTAAAAAGTCTTTGATCTTCATACTTCTGACTTCCTCACTGAATACTTGAACCTTTTCTTGACTTTCTTGATTAGTTATTGACTTTGACATAACTCCTTATATTTAACTTGTTCTTTTTTCTTGAAAGTTCTTGGTTTGAGCTTGTTAAGGATGAAAAATATAAGTATGAATATGTGTAGGTGAAGATATTGATGTACATAATGATGCATCATGAGTGGCTTACATCATTGGTACCTGCACAACTAAGGTAGATAATGATAACACTAGGCCAATTGATCATTGAGAATCTTTTCTTAGAAAATTGATCCACTATAATTGTTCAACTGATGAATGCCATTCTTCTATTCACCTTGGTCGGGAAAATCTTCCGTCCGAATCCCGTTTACGACAATTATCAATACATTGGGTAAATCGAAATAAAGACCTACATCTTCAGTAATTGATCTGTCTTTAGGAATTGATTCGAGAGTATTTACAGCATAGTATGCTATCACTTTTCAAATCCACACAAGGGTTGTTCCTAAATTAGATAATTTAGGTGAGCCGCTGAAGTATATCGAAGTATCACTCAACAACTGTAGACCATTTAAAACGAAGTAGCCACCATTAACAGTAAGCTTAATTCATAAAGAGTAACGAAATGACCTGCTATCAATGTTGTTTGGTGTTGACACTGGCTAGAATTTTCATTCGATAACTGTGGATTAGAAGTGTGATTCTACTCATGAATGTTCTGGCAAGATTACTAAGATCTGTGTAGGTCTCTAAAATTAGAAGTTGTGTTCTTATTGATGAATAACACGTGTAGAATTGGCATGTGTCCTAAGAGATTTTTTTTTTGTGAATCTCATTGTGTTCTAGACTCAATTTGTATATTTTGGTTTAGTAAGCAAAGGCTGGAGCAAACTGCCACCTTTTTAATATCAACACATCTCGGAGTGAGAGGCCGATGGATTATGTGTTTAATCTCCGTGAAAAATGAAACAAGAATTTGTTGAGATAAACTTGAGTGGCTAAGGATGGGTTGTGCATAAAATCACTGGGTCCATGATGTTTGTCTTCAATATCAGTATCATCTTTGCAATAACCGATAGCATATATATTGACCTGGTTTCTATCCTAAGTTTTTGGAGGGCTCATTTCTTTTCACCCTTACATTAACTTTTCTTTTTTGTTCTTCAACCCCTTCATTCCCCTTTATTCATTCATCTGCTTTTTGACCTACGGACTTCTACTCTAATTAGTGGAATGTCCCTGAGTATGTCCTTCCGACTCTGGCTGAACCATGGGATAGAACTTATTTCCTAACCTCCTTATTTCTCCATGAACATAAGTGTTGGTAAGGTTGGTATGGTGTAATATCTCAGCCAAAAAAACCAT
Source organism: Artemisia argyi (assembly GCA_030686995.1). Classification (NCBI taxonomy): domain Eukaryota; kingdom Viridiplantae; phylum Streptophyta; class Magnoliopsida; order Asterales; family Asteraceae; genus Artemisia; species Artemisia argyi. The sequence goes on from CM060679.1 coordinate 2,830,300, forward strand.
TTTGAAAATCTAAGGATCTTCTAAAGATGACATTGAAATGGAAGAAATCGGATGGTTTTCTCTTTATTCATTTCTTCTGCCAAAAAACTTGTGTACCACTTTGAGGTACGCTTAAGTCTGTATCCTAGTCTGGTTAGAAAATATCTGCATTCACTTCGAGAACTTCACATGAATATAATTCATGTTGCAGGTCCTAATCATCCTATTGGTGATATTCAATTCTTATATAACTTTATAAAAAAAATTCTTACTAAATGTTGAGTTAACAAGTCCTATATTAGTTCATTATTCTTTAGTCTTTACAGCTAGTATACACACATTATAAATCTTAATAAAGATTTGGGAAATCCAAATTGTGGTGAAATTAAATAGACCCACTAAACCGGCCAATTGCAAGGATCAAAAGCTTCAAATAATTCGTCTGAGTATTATTCTTCTGTTTGTTGTCTCTAGTTGGGGAATAATAGTAACTTTTTAATTTTGTCCATTTCCTACACAACAAAGTGAATGGAACCAAGTTTAAACAGAAGATGGTTGAAGTCACAGTTACTTGACACGTTATTGTACTAATTACTTTGACTAGAAGAGGTCAGTAACTGGTGATTTTGGGAGGTGCCTGTGGTGGTTTGATAAGTTATTAGGAAAAAAATTTATATTATCGCGATTCTAAAAGCCACCTAGTAGCTAACCCTCGTCTGGTTACGAATAAAACTAATTAATCGGATCCAATCAAGTCTAAAGATGGGTTTGAAACTGATGCGTGGGAATCGCAACAGGCTTTATCTCTCGAGGGATCTCGAGAAGCTTACAACCCCCACCAGGCAGTGTACCTGATCGTTGTAGTATAGTATAGTGACAAGTACCGGGGGATTGATCGTTCAGCTTAGGAATAGTGTCGCTAGGATTAGAAAGCCTAATTACTAGTTCTAAAGGTGAGGGATGATTATTTTTGTGTTTTTATATTTTTTAGAAAGCAATTAAAATCTCGGGTTTTGGAAGAGTGGGCGGAATTAGTTGCTATTCAACTAACCCAAAACTAAGATGCAATCAAAATAAAATACTAAAAATGAAATTAAACTAATTTATACTAAGGTTGTGAGCAGTAATTGGAGAGAATGTGTTTACTTAGATTTCACTACTCCCTAGATATCTTTTACACGTTAATTACTTGTTATAATTGCATGAATGACGGATCGTATTCCTTAATACCATTCATGGGGTGGCATACATAACTCCCCAATTCTATGAGCTCTTATCTCCTCCTACACCATGCCCAGCACAACTATAGGGATTGTAAACAGTGGCTCATGCATTAAATACAACCAATAAAGACCTAGTACGTCTCGGTTCATGTTTCTTAAGACGTTCAAGCATGTTACCATTTGGAGATCTGCCAGTTTTCTTAAGCCTAACATATAAATCATTCATCCAAAAACAAGAATAAATAAGTAATCAACACATAATCAATATCTAGGTTTCATTAGATCTAAGCAAACACAAAAGAGATCTAGCCTAGCATAATGGAATTGAGACAAGAACAAGATATAGACAACCAACACATAGACATATTGATTGAATTAGAAGAACACTTATCTCAATTACAATGCAAGGTCTCAAGGGTTTGGAACCCTTGAAAAACCTGTAAAAGTTGCACCAAAATCGTCTTTAGGGTTTCTCCAAAACTTCTCTCCTTTAATGTGAAGAACTAGAAAACTAAATATAGAAAAATAGGGATGACGGCGTCAAGAACAAAGGTGTGACGCCGTCATCTCGCCGCTAAATACTTCCTCGGACGGCCTTGATCTACTTCTGACGCCGTCAAGGCCTAGGCCGTCACACAAATTACTCTTGACGCCCTGTGTGTGACGCCGTCATCAACTACGGATTTTTATTCTTGAGGTTTGACGCCGTCAAGTAATTACTCTTGACGCCTTCATGAACTACGGATTTTAATTCTTGAGGTTTGACGCCGTCAGGCAATTACTCTTGACGCCGTCACCTACTGTTCCCAGCATGAAAATTGAGACTTTGCCGTTTTCTTCACTTTTATGCTCCAAAAACGTACAAAATGGCTTCTTTTTCAGAATTCACTCTCCAAGTACCTAAAATCACAAAAGGAACGATTTAGGGCATTATTTGATCAAATAAATTCGGATTCGGGTTTAAATGACCCCCTAAAAACGGATCATTTTTCGCCTCATCAGAAACCGAACAAGTGGGCGCATTTAATATATCAATTCAACCACATTACTAGAAAAACTGTAATTACGTACCGAAGGAAAATTTACTGACGACAAAAACCAGCTGCTAAGCGGCCTATTACCAATGAAAAGGTGTAAAGACAATTTTCTTCAATTAAACAAAATTATATGATGATTCTAGGTTACAAACTCTAAATATATTATTACTTCCTTCAATTAAACAAGTGTTTTATTATTTATAATTTATTGACTAACATACTCTAAACAATTACACGGAAATCAACAATTTTAATCTAAGTTTATATGTGTTAGTGTTTTTAGGGTTTCCCAGATCAGGGTGTAGATAATCAATGGTACCGGATATTCACTTGAAATTATATTATCACTTTCCAATAGAAATTATTTGACCCTATGCCTGGGTTACGCGAATATCTCTATAGGATAAGACCAAGTGATGTTCTTGTTTTAGGCACATATCAAGAACCAAATCGTATTCAAGTGTTTATAATTTGTATGTTGTATATCCATGCAGTAATGCTATGATCTCTATTTATAATATAGATTACTCAAACCCTATCCCATGAAATTATGAATGATTAATAGCCCATTAAACATACCATAATAGTTCCCATAATACAGGAATCAGTGGTTAAAAGAGCAGTACAAATATAAGCCTAGCAATAAAAACTTAAGCTTAGCAGTACAAATTTATGCTTAGCAGTACAAACTTATACCAGTAGTAGAATACACTTATGCTCGCAGTACAAACTTAACACTAGCAGTAGTAACCGGTAATTTTAACACTAGCAGTAGTAACCGGTAGTATTAACACTAGCAGTAGAAACTCTACACAACCACTATTAATTGAGTCAGGGTGTTCAGGGACCTGATGGGTGTACACTCCGCACATCTAAACCCTTATCAGGTATGAACTGATCCCTCAAGTACACTAAATTTTCCAACAATATGTATCAATAAAAAGAAATACAATAAACTTAAGATATATAAATCAAACAAATAAATTATTTGTGTCATAATGGTTTATGGCCTTCGTAATATCTTACTCTCGATCTCCATCCAAAAAAATGTCCGCAAATAACTGTTTTACTCTTTATGGCATGTGTAATAAATGTTGATTATCATACTATATTATAATGCATGATGGCCTACTATTAATAGAATACTTAAAATTAAGCCTTACAACTTCTAAAGCTATAAATACAACAACAAATGCTACTTATAGAAATTCCTCTCATATTTAATTCTAATATACAATTAATATTAACATTAAGGTCCCGTTTGGTTTGCGGATATCGCACTGTTGGTTTGCTATGATAAGAAAATAAAGAGTTTGGTTGGAGATTTCAGTTACACAACAGTGTCTGACACTAATAGATGGGTGATTTAACCATTCCCACCAAGTACCATTGGTTTTACTGTGTCTTTAGGCATGATACTTTTGACCTTTCTCCAATTCTTTTTACTTTTCTTATTTTGGACTTTTCTTTTAATTGTTTTAATAATATAACTAGGTGGACCCTTTTATTATATAATAATATTAAATAAAAACCAAATCCTAAATACATTTTATAAAACAAACAACACTAATACTATCATTCAATTTTTATGTCTTTCAATTCATACCGAATCCTATACCCATTGTGATTCCTAACAACAAACCAAACGGCCCCTAAATACAATAAATAAATTATTATGTATATTAAATACAATTAATTAACTTGTCAATAAATACAATTAATGCACTTATTAAAACACCCCTTACATAAAAAATACAAATTATCAAGCATATTGTACAACCAACTTAAATACAATTCCTGCATTAAATGTTACTAATACAAATAATAAAGCATATTATACAAAGGGAAAAATATTTTAAAAGGTAATATACTTGACACGTATTCATCTTCTGTGTAGTAAACTAAAAATTTTCAGATTTAACACCATTAACTTGTAAATTTTTCATCTTTTGGGTAATCTGTCACTTGCTAACCGGTCACCACTACCCAAAAGATGAATATGTGGCAAGTATAATACATTTTTTTATAATTTGCCCTACCCATCACTCCGATGACCACCGCCGCTCCGGCCACCTCAACCCACCACCCACCTTCTCTTCCTCATCACACAAACCTTAAAAAAAAAAAAAAAAAAAAAAAAAAAAGAAAAAAAACCCAAACACCTCCACCATTATCCGCCGCTGTTATTTCTTCTGAAAACCACCACCACCATCACAGCAGCCGCCGTTATTTCTACATGAAACCACCACCACTAAACTAAGGATTTACCAATAGGGCAAACTATAATATATATATATATATATATATATATATATATATATATATATATATATATATATATATATATATATACCATAATAGCAATTCAATAATTTTTACGTTAATAGCAATTCAAGAATTTTTGTTAGTAAAGCAGCACATCAGATGTTTGGGTAGTGAACTAGAAACATCTCTACATGCCTGAGAGAGATGTGGGGTGTTGGAATACGGTTATTTCATGTTATTTACATGATGGAAAGTAAATAACGGCGGCTATTGTGTTAGTGGTGGTGGTTTCATGTAGAAAGGAGGGTTTACTAAACCTGTTGTGGGTAAGAAGTTTCTGTATCAACCCAAACAGACTCCTCCTGAACCCAAGAATGTTGGTGGCAATAAGAAGAAGACTCCTGATGTGGCTAGTTCTAGTGGTACAACGATCTCTACATCTAACCAGTTTGATGCTCTTAATATGGATGATACGGATACGTTTGGTATTCCTACTGATGACACCAACATGGATGTGGATGCTGGCTGTACAATGGAAGTTAATGAGGATTTGTTGGTTAAGACTGGTACTACATCACAAGAACCCCTTGTGAGTGATTTAATGGGAACTAAGGAAGGTGGTTCTACTCCTATAGTTGAGAAAATTAGTAAGCTTGAAAAGCTATTTATCGATGGGAAAGCTACCCTTTTGGATGATAAAGGTGTTCCTATTCCGTCTGCATCTGCCAATAAGAGGGCTAACCCATTCTCTAAGGTGGGTGATATTGTGGTTACTGATAGTGATGAGGAGGAGGTTCTTAACACGTTCGACGAATCAGCAAATCTTTTTGGTAGAGGTCATGAGCGTGAAGATGAGTTGGATGACTATGATGATTACTCGAAGCAAATTTATGATCTTCCAGGGGAATTGGATGCTCTTAACGCCATTTATGGCTTTAATCTCCAAGGTCGTAGGAAATAGGTTATATTTTTTTGTCCGAGTCTTTAAATGGTTTGTTTTCTTGTCTAGAAAATTGGAAGTATCTTGTTATGTAAGCCTTTCGCCTATGTAACGGGCTGAGATATGAGAATCACTCATATCCGTTGTACTTAAATGTTTTTGGAGTAATATATTTACCGGGTCTTGACCTTTTACCCAAAAAAAAAAGAAATAACAGCAGCGAATAATGGTGGAGGTTTATTTATTTATTTATTTATTTATTTATTTTTAATGGTTTGTGTGATGAGGAAGGAGAAGGTGGGTGGTGGGTTGAGGTGGCCGGAGCGGCGGTGGTCGTCGGAGTGATGGGTAGGGCAAATTATAAAAAAAAAAAAGTATTATACTTGCCACATATTCATCTTCTGGGTAGTGGTGGAACTTGCTACCGGTCGAGCAAGTGACAGATTACCCAAAAGATGAAAAAATTACAAGTTAATGGTGTTAAATCTGAAAAATTTTAGTTTACTACCCAGAAGATGAATACGTGACAAGTATATTACATTTTAAAATATTTTTCCCTTATACAAATATTCAAGCCCGAAAGGGCAATGGGTCAAATGGGCTCGAGCCCGAACGGGCACGGGTCAAACGGGCTCGAGCCCGAACGGACACGAGCTAAACGAAATTTTTGATATCCATAAATTTATTGTCAAAAAGAACATAATAAACTAAAATATGTTCACATATTGTTCAAACCAAACAAACAACTAAACCAAAAATAATAATAATAATAATAATACAAACTAAGCAAAATTTCATCAAACTTTTGTCATAAAAAACTAATCAGCAAAGCTATTGCCAAAAAATGCACAAATAAAATAAATTATTAGCCGAAAAAATTAAATTACAGGGTGCCTGCAGCTGCATCGCGCGGAGACTTTGCGTAGTTAATAAAATGAAATTTTATTACTAAATGGTAAGTATTTAAAGGTAAAACGAAAAACTTGGTGTCTTGTTAGCTTTTTGTATTAATGCCGGACAATTTTTTTGAGACGTGAATACCTAAAGTGAGACGGATGGAGTAGGAGATATCTTTGTTTACAAAGTTCAAGAAACTAGTTCACTTATTCTAAGTCGAAACCTTGATCAACAAGTCTTCTAATTAATCCACAAGTCTTCCAAAACCTTGCTTGAGCTGCTTTTTCTTCTTTTTGGTTAGAGTTGAAAATATCAGATTGAGTGATAATATTCAGCTAAAGCTAAAACTGAAGTACAAAAGAAAGTTAGTTCAAGTTTTGTTATTGTGAATGTGCGTTACATTCCAAAGTTGAAGGGCAATTCGATACAACCCACAATCTAGCATTCTGCGATCGAACTCGGTTTCGTTAACTTAATAGTCTAACACATGGAAAATATATAATTTGTTTTTAGCTAATTAAGCAACTTTAGGTAATCGATTGTTATAACTTTTACATGTTAAATCCTTTCCCTGAGAAGGGTCTAATTAGCTATACTCATTCCTTTATATTGTTTTTAAATCTATTATACGATAGTGAAAGAGCTTACAGACAAAGAGAATCATGAAACGTCTATTCTCGCAGAGGGCATAGGGTATCATTGCTGCTTTCTCCATTAGAGTTGTTTAACCGGATGAAATGCGTAACAGTAATAGTGACATGGTAATATATAACATGAAAATCAAATCAAACCTTGAATAATCCGAATCTGGAAACCAAAGCCTAATATGCTAACATTGGAGAACTAAATAATTTAACTTAATTAATCGATGAACAACTATATTAAAGGTAGCCACAAATGAAGCAAGCCATGAACAAGGCTAAAGGCGACCCTAATTTCTATATCCGCCTCTAAGACCCATAATTGATGAGGTTTTAACTTTAGCTAGGTCATTATCTGCCTTTTTTACGAAAACGACCACCAATAGGGCCTTATTCTACTCCACTGTTTTACTATTCGTTGTCGTGCTCTCATGTATTTGTGTGATCGCGTACCCGTTACGTGTTCTTGTATTCTCCTAGTTAAATTCATGTAATACTGTTGTTGGCATTTTCTTATTTTGATTCATACTGGTTGAGACAATACATGTGGTGATGGTGGTTGGCCTAGAGATGCATGTAGAAGCGTTACACTTCCTCTTGTATCCAGAAGCTCTTTAACCTAATATGAGTCCCTTCAAGAGTTCAAGGCCCACTTTTGTCAGAAACTTTTCCCTTTTGACTTCCATGTGAAAAGTGGGTCCGCCTTCGTACGGAGTATGTAGTTTACTTATTAAAGATTCGCATTACTTATTTATTTACATGATCTTTTGAACATCTGCAGATTATTTTTCCCCATAGACAAGAACTATGTTGATTTTTTTTGAGGACCAATTTGGTAATTTGTTTATGAAGATATGTTGATTTTTTTTGAACAACTGAAGATATATTGATGAGTACGTTAATTTTTACTACACATTGTTTAATTTCTTTCATTTTCTAAACGCCATTTTTTTATTAGTTAGTGTTAGATATTTTTTTTGAACGTCCCAAAATTTCTTGTAACATTATATTCCCGTATAATCTTAGTTTGCTTATAGCAACTTGCATTCATGGACGGACCCACATATATACCGGGTGTGACACGGGTTACACCTGATTTTAGGTCACGAAGTGCAAAAAGATTTCAAAACTGGCGTTTTTATGGTATGTGCAACCCCATTTTTATTATTATTATTATTATTATTTTTTATTTTTTTTTCGTTTCTTACGGTGTAACTTTAGTTAATCCAACATTACTTTTATGCACCATTTTAAAAATCCTGGGTCCGTCCCTGCTTGCATTAGTCTTTTTATAAATACTAGATGAATACTCGCGAAAAACAACGGTGTATAGCGGCAAATAACTATATTTGCGAAATCGTGATTATGGTTCAACCCCTGATGCAAAGCGTGTCTTTTTGAAATACAAAAGCGTGTATTTTTTAAAATTAATATAGTATGTGTTTTTTAAAAGTTTTCATGTTTACGGAGTACTTAAGGTTAATTTAGGTAAACTACATTAACTTTACTTTAAAAATAGAGATACACTTTTTACCCGTAGGGTGTTGTATAAACCTTCCTTAATTAAAAACATTTCCATGTATCAACTAATCATTTCTATAAATACATGACTTAAACACATATAATTAAGGTAAGCGAGTTTCAATAAGGTATGCATTAATATCAAGTAAGTTAATACATGAAAATGTTTTTAATTAAGGAATGTTTATACAACACCCTAAGAGTTGGTGTTAACAAAACCCATTAATTAATTAATTGAGGATAAAATGTATTTCTGCTTAAAAGTAATAAAGACAGTGCAGTAATAATTATATTTTCTTAAACTATGTGTTTTTTAATCGATGGACAATTAATTTAAAACTAAAAAAGAAAAAGAAAAAAGAAAAAAAGAAAAAAAAATTGTAACGATATTTATACAAAAGATATTGAAACGTCGAATTAAAATTATACATGCCATGAACACTTTTTTATGTCATTTTCCCTCCTAAAGGCTGACAACCAATGAAACACATACTCCTATTTACTTAAGAAAGTACAAAACAAAGATTTGATGACTATACTAATTTTTGTCAAGAAACTAATTAGGAAGCACAATGAGAGCCAGGCAAACCTCATTGGTAATAACAAAATGCTAAGTAATGGGTTTTATGCATTGATAATACGAAGATTGCGCGTAATGGATGCATGTATTATCCGCTGTGGGCACCCTCCACGCGCCGTCCACAATAACAACAATCAATCTCCGTGTGCAAGATGAGGTTTTTTGTGTTGGTTCAATGGTGCAGACAACTAAATGAAACACACCTTTTTCTTGTTTGTGAGTGTATATAAGGTATATTGTTAGATATGTTTGTATCAAGTGTTTTTTTTTTTTTTTTTTTTTTTTTTTTTTTTTTTTTTTTTTTTTTTTTTTGGTTATGTGGTCCTACTACAACTGTTAGGTGATGGGTTGGGCGATATGCTGAAAAACTAATGATGCGTTGATGTCAAAGTGATGAGTAAAATGACTATTACACCCGGCCTTACATAGCACTACTTGTTCTATCCTGGAGATCAACTATGAACCAAATATTTAAAAATATAAAGTCAAATATATACGTTAATAGTAGTAGAAAAGTTTAATGAGGAAGCTTTTACTTTGAACCAAATATTTAAAAATATGAAGTCAAAGATATACAGTTGAAACTCGATAAATTAATACTCGATTATTTAATAAACTCTCTAAGATAATATTTTTTGCCGGTCCCGACTCATGGATAGGGTGCTAAATTAATAATTCGCTAAAATTATAAGATACTACATTTTTGATAATTTCTTTAGATCTCATATAAAATATAAATTAATAATTCCTTATATATAGCATATTACATGAATGATTTATGAAGGTTTCTTGAAAAATGAATCAATTGTCTTTTGTTGAAATCAATTTCCCCTTAAATCTCGTCTCTAATTTTCCTTAGCATGGTAAGAACTTCTGGTGTTGTTTTGTGTTAACCTATTTTGATCTTGTATTTATATAGAAAATATTTTTAATGTCCATAAAGTGATACATTGAACACAAGAAGCATAATAAGGTGGGAGATTGAAGGTTTCTTTCAAATTGAGCCGTTCATTTGATATACATGCATTGTATACAATAATTAAATAAAAGCTTGAAAGGTGTTTGTAAACTAAGTATTCTACTATAAATTAATAATTATTAATTTATCGATTAATTAATAACTCTTTTAATTAATAAATTTTGGTGGTCACAAGTATATTATTTTATAGAGTTTCTACTGTACGTTAATAGTAGTAGAAGAGTTTAATGAGGAAGCTTTTATATATAAGGAGAGTCATTTTACATACAAAACTTATCTTACATAATATTTTATCTTTTTTTATAATTTAAATATCTTTTAAACCGTTAATCGTTAAGTGAAAATAATTACACCATCAGGACAAGCATTTAATTATCTTTCTATAGATTGGCACTTTGATATATATTTTTGACAATTTTTTTTTCTTCGTTTTTTTCATATTTTTTCTCGTTTTTCCGTCTTTTTTTCATTATTGAAATTTGCATGAAAATTACATTTGATATTATTGTTAAATCATATATGATATATAATATCACATGTAATATTTATCAAATGTGATATTAGTGTTCAATCATATATGATTTTTTGATGCAAATTTCCATAACGAGAAAAAAACATGAAAAACACGAAAAAAAATAATTTTGTCGAAAGTATATCGAAGTGCCTATCTATAGAAAGATAATTAAATGCTCGTTGTAACGGTATTTTTTTCGCTTAATGATTAACGATTTAAAAGATATTAATATTTGAAGAAGAAGATAAAAGTGAGTTTTTTTAACTGTTGAGATTAATCTCATTTATTAGATCAAAAAGATAAAAAGTGAAAATTAATCACTTAATATGTAAAAAAAATTTGGTATTCAAATGATCTTAAATCTTTATATATTAAAAAATGGTATTCCATTTGGAGATTCCTGTGAACTTAATTTCTTCTACTGGTGTATGCATTCAACAACTAAAAGTTTAAACCTGACTATTCCATGTCAAACTTTTGTTCTTTAATTTCACCTATGAGTTACTACTTTGTAAAGTTAACTTCTTTATGACTACTCGATCAAGTGTTTCGATTATATTCAAAATGTATTCAATTGACTTGGTCTAACAGTAATCATCACGCATATAATATGCTATTCTAAATCTGTAGCACGTTAAGATATGGCATGAGCAAGAGGTCATGGACTCGGGAATTTGAACGGTTTGTGTGTATAATCATACATATATCCTGTTGATACTTAATTTCCACTTGTGAAACCCTAATTTCCATAACTTTTAAATACTCTGAATCTTATGTGGTCGTGAATGTAACGTACTCCTCAAAACAGTTACACAGATGTTGAGATGATAGTAGTAGTACTTTTGAGTGTGTGGTGCCAACAAAAGAGGGAGCAGGTACATGTGAAAAACTATAAACATCTTATTAAAGATATTCGACTAAGTGTTTGGCAAGGCTAAAAGTATACATATATAGTGGCAAAACATATGATGTATTCCCCCGTTTCATAATAAATACTTGTCGACATGAACTACACAAAAGTTTTAAAAGTAAACATAGATTAATCATTTGAGGAATTGAGGATCAATGATTCGCGTTTTTTAGCGCGTATCAAATTAATACAAAGTAAACGTGAGTGAAAATTACCAATCAACCTTTAAGAAAAAGAAAACTTGTAAAAACTTGTGAATATATATATATATATATATATATATATATATATATATATATATATATATATATATATATATATAGGAAAACTAAAATGAGAAGAATAAGAAGAATTTTTAACCACACTTTTCAAAAAAGGGAGAGATTTTTAAAGGGAGATGCATCTATTTTAATAAGTGCATCTAAAATGTGTGGTTGTGGTTTCTTCTTATCATTTTCATTTTAATTTTTCTTTTTATTTGATCCTAACTCTCTCTCTCTCTCTCTCTCTCTCTATATATATATATATATATATATATATATATATATATATATATATATATATATATATATATATATAGAGTTATAATCAAATAAGAAGAATAATAAAAATAAAAAGAATAAGAAGTAATTACAACCACACATTCTAGATGCACCAACAAAAACGGATGCATCTTCATTCAAATTTTCCCTCTCAAATTAAAATGTGTGGCTAGAATTACTTCTTACCCTTCTCATTTTAATTATTTTTCTTATTGGATCCGTTCCCTATATATATATATATATATATATATATATATATATATATATATATATAGGGAAGGGATCAAGTAAGAAGAATAATTAAAATAAGAAGGGTAAGAAGTAATTCCAGCCACGTATTTCAAATTAAGAAAGAAATTTTGAAGGAAGATGCATCCACTTTTGTAGGTGCATCTAAAATGTATGGTAGTGGTTACTTCTTATCATTCCTATTTTAATTATTCTTCCTATTTGATCATAACTCTCTCTCTCTCTCTCTATATATATATATATATATATATATATATATATATATATATATATATATATATATATATAAAATACCGGGTAAGTAATTACCCGGGTCGTGTCCTAACGAGGTGTGAATGGGTAATATCGTGTGAGATTCGTGATTAAAATGCTTGTAAGAATGGTTGAGAGCTTATTTCGTATTGTGGAATTACGAGAAATTATAAATAACGAACGAAAATAAAATAAAAGCAACTAGATCATGAATGTAAACAAGGAACGTAAATTAAAACTCAAAATCTACTTAAAATTCTACGTGAATGATAACTGGGAATAGGGGAAACCTAAAACGTAATCTAAACTTAAAAACGTAAAAGTTATTTAAATAAAACGTAAATGCGCAAAATAAACATGAATTTAAGGCTACACTAGTCCTACGGATGTAAAAATAATTTTCCTACTTTCTAAAAGATAAAAGAAAATTTTGAGAAAAAAAAACAATTTTTTTGGCTTTTTAATTTTTATAATAATTTAGAAACTAAGATAATAAAATAAAGGATTCGAAAATAGTAAAACTATTTAGAAAATTATGAAAATTGTTTTTGGAAATTATATTATGCTAATAAGAAACTGAGAAATTGTAAAAATGAGAAAAGCAGTAAAAATTAGCAGTAAATAAGCAATTCAGAAAGCTAAAAATAAATAAGCTAGAAAACAAGGCTATAATAAATAGACAAGCAAATAAATATTAACAATAAAGATTGGTAGAGCAGATGGTGTTGGCTGGTTGTGTTGTGTATGCTGTGTAGGCAAGAGGTCAAGGGTTCGAAACTGACCTTTTTTTTTTTTTTTTTCTTTTTTTTTTTCAAACATTTTATGTTTCAGATTTTTTTTTACACAAACTCATCAAACACATGAAAGCTAACAAATTTTATAACTGATGCATTTTCTGAAACTTAATAAATAAGCAGTTAAAAGCACAAGTTGGAGGCAGTTAACATATAAGCTTAACAAGGAAATTTGCAAAATCCAAAGGCTACTAACAAGCTTCTAAAAGCTAATCAAGGGGGAGAATAAGCTAAGTTATACTAAGGGATACTTAAATAAGCTAAAGGGAACAAAAATAAGCTGTTAAATAAACCTAAAAAGCACTAAGGAACAGATAATAAGCAATTACATAAGCCTAAAAAGCACAAAATAAGCTAAATTAAGCTAAGGGCTGAAAATTGGGTTAAAAAAATGGCTACTGAGCTATGAACAGGTCGTAAAAAATGGTAAAAATAAATAAAAAATACTGACAACTAGAATACCCACTAAGCAAGATACATACCAATTTTCGGATAAAACGGACTTATAACGAACGAATGAAAAATCAAAAACAGATTCTGAAATCAAGTTTCTTTGGACAACAACAAATAGGGCTACTTCGGGCTAATGAAAAGCTAGTAAAAAAAATCTAAAAAATAAACAAAAAATAGCATGAACTAGATAAGCAAGAAAACTACCTAAGTACTAAATTTCTGGTAAAACGGGCTTATAACGAAGAAATGAAAAATCAAAAACTAATTTGCTGTTTCGTGAATTTTCCGATTAGTGCAGAATTTTTGCAAAATAACTCAAATTTGGGATTTTTTACTTAGAAAAGTCAACTACCAGATGTTGGCAACTAGCACTATCCTAATTGGAACTAAAGGGGAGCAAAAGGAACAACAATAATAGCTAAATCTACCATCTATCCTATCTATTTTTAAGTGGCAGGTATGGATTATGATTTCTAAGAAACTAATTAAAATACTATAAATCTATATGGAAATGCTTCCAATCACTAATAAACTGCAACTAATGACAAATTAAAGCTAAGTGAAATTTAGAATTTGACCAAAACAACTTTATACCAAATTTGAGTTACTGAACCAAACACTCCCTTAAGGGTTGACTGAGGTTAATTTTGTGAATGAAAAACAGATTTGACCATTGATACTTAAGGTTTTACTTGAAAGTTTTAAACAAATAGCCCCAAAGCAGCTTAAGCGAGCTTGTAAGATGCTTTTAACAACATAAAACATTAAATTGAAATGAAGCAAATAATAAAAAAACAGATTTTTTTCATTAATATAAAACACGTTGCAATACTTGAATTTAAACTACATAAGCTGAATTTTAAAACTTAAAAGCTGAACTAAACTACACTCTAAATAAACTACACTACTCCTAAACCTACTCTCAACCTAATGCCTTATATTGGCTACAACAGGTTCTATTTATACTACTAAAAATATGCAAAGGTCTTCTTTTCTCCTTGTCCTCTTCTTGTTGCTGAGTTGTGTTTTCTCAGTGAGATAAAAATGAGCAAAGGACCAGCTTGTGCTTCTTTTGTTTTCATCACAACCCTCCATTAAACTTGGGCACCACATCTTCCAATTTAAGTAGTTGGATCAATAAAGCGGTGTGTGGGATTAGTGACATGGAGGGGCAACATGTGAAGGGTTTGAATTGGTATTGGTGATGAGGGACTTTTGAGATGATGGAGATGTCGTGTAGCCAGAAAAGAGGGGGAGGGAGGTATAGGCATGGCGGGTAAAGAGGGGAGCAGGGGAAGAAGGTATGAAGGGGAGGTTTGACTGGTTTGTTGATTAGGATAAAACGGTGTAGCTTTTATTGTTGTGTTGGACCTGGTTTTGATTTTGGGTTTGGTTATTGCAAGTAGGCTAGGTAGATGATGGGCTTAGGGTGTAGTGGGTTAGTTTGTATTAGTGTAAGTATTGAGATTTTAGGAAATTAGTAATAGAAAAATTATTTAGTATTAGTAAAAATTAATTTGTAAATTATAAAAACTGTTTTTGTAATAAAAAAATAAATTTTGTAGGTGTTTTTTTTATAATAATATTATTAATAATAATAATAAAAATAATAATAATAATAATGAAAATAAAAAGTAAACTTAAAATTAAAATAAGAGGTTTTTGACAAAAAGAAAAAAAAAATGATTTTGTGATTTTATTCTTGAAAATGGTTTTGGCTTTTTGAAAATGATTTTGCAATTAAGCTTTCGGGGTAAAAAAGGTAAATTGGTATTTTGGTGTCGGGTGAGGGGTATTTTGGTCATTTCGTTAAGGTTAAGGGTAAAGGGTGATTACGGGTTTTCGGGTTTGGTTTTTCACACTCCCTCCATGTTACATTCCCGGGATTGACTTGATCTTTGACTTTTTGTCTTATTCTTCGTTTTTCTTCAAAATCGTGTCAAATCAATCTGGTAATGTTCCATTGTGCTCCGTTTCCCATCCAAGCTCCGGGTTTTGACATTTTTCCAAGTCTCGTGCTCTTTTTTGTCTTTTTGGCCCCAATTATGCCTGTTTTTGCAATATCCGTTCCTGCACTATCACAAACACAAAAACACAATATCTTTGGCATTTTCAGTTAGTTTTTGGTCGTTTTGGTCTTAATTTGGTAAGAAAAAGGTGTGTGAATAAGCACACACCAAAATCTCCCAAACTAAAGTATTGTCGTGTCCTCACGCAATGTGATCAATTCACGCTCTACGAGATAAATAACTTTCATAACTCTTTTTACTAATGTTGAAGAAGTAGCAAAATGTTCAAAAGAGAGTACAAAATTATTTATTCCTAAGAACGCCCATTTTTTCCTTTTTATTTCCTACACTAATATTTATGTACTTTTTCCACTTATTATGTGACAGGATGTTGACTTTCATTATCTTTTTCAATAATGTTTAAGGTCACAGAATAAGAAACACATTTCATGGAAAAGTATCCATACGGATAGAATTCATCGTTCCTGATTTTTTACTAGTTCCCATGCTAAGCGTAAAAACGAAGTCATAGCTTAATTACAAATTAGATGCTAACACTACTCATGGAAGTTATTTGTGTAATAACTTCTGGCTCCCATTTTTCTATTTTCCTCTATTTATTTTATTTTTGTTGAGATATGAATTCCTTCATAGTTTCTCGTTTCGATAATTTTTATTCCGATAAAGATACCATATTAAGACGCTAAGTAGTTTTCTATCTTTTCTCGAGAATCGCTGCTTTAAAAATGAGGTCCACATCAAAGAGTTGGGGTTCGTACAGACTCATAGACATTAGTTGAGGAGAAATACACGTGCACGTCATGCGTCTGGTCTAGGACCCTACACATGCACCTCACACGCCATCAACTTTTGTCTAACACTTAAGCACATAACTCACTCTTATTCATCTTTTTTTTATTTTATTTATTTATTTTTTATTTTTTTGATGACATAACTTTCCTACATAAGATGAGGTATTTCTATTCTAAACGTTCCTGAAATGAGGACTCACAGGTTTTAGATCAAGACCTCACATATTTCCGAAAAGGTGTTCAAAAGTCCCGTTTTTAGAATTGAAGCTCATAAAATGATCTTGATGTGTACCCAACTTTTAAAACAAAGATTCTCTTAAGAAGATAAAGAACTAAGTTTCTTCATAACATAACATCTTTAATTATTCTTTCACAGATATATAAGGTGAGACAATTTTGTGGGAGCAAAAAGCCACAAGTACCTACGATGAGTTCTAAAGAAAACCAACTACTCCACGATTAGCATCTAACTTCTAAACAAACTCTATATTAGTAGCTCGCTGGCACAAATATTTCAACGCTTCAACTAACAGATGGTCACTAGAGCACTTCTTGGCTCGCTGGCACGTTATTTTCATAACGGATGGTCACCAAGTCACACACTAGCTTGCTGGCGCGATTAGTCAATTAATCTAATAATTGGATAGTCACTACCTCAAGAAATGAGATTCGCGGACGCTTAGCCTAAATGAGTTAAGGGAACAAGCTAGGGCTCAACGTGCCCGGTCAAGTCAAAATTTCTATTCCTACTCTACCCAACGGAAAGTCAAACAAGATGTCAAAACTTATTATATTTTTGCAAAAAATTTCAAAATTTCCTGATTTTTTTGTACTTTTTTGATCATTTTCTCATTTTTTTTTCGATTTTTCAGGAAAAACGGGGTTGCATGAGTTAACGGCACATGAAAGTGCAAGTCAAATCAAATCGAAGATACCCCCCAGACTAAAGTTAAACATTGTTCTCAATGTTTCAAAGGTAAGGGTCATCCTACATAACATCTAAGGCCGTTTATTAATTATGCCAAAAGATAACGTTAGTCAATAAGATTTTTGGATACCAGACTTCTTCGGGCACCGATGAATGAAACTCGAGTGGAGTAAAGAAAAAATACGAGCACGAGAGTCTCCACACTTCGGGAAAATCCTGAACATACACAACAAGCACAAAACACAAGATGAAGAAGAGGTTGCCCCCTTCTCGTTATATATTAGAAAATAGAAAGAAGTCAGAAACACGGGTTGTCACCCATGCAATGCTAGTGTTTTTGTTAACCGAGTCGCTAGCCTAACTCGACTCCGAATTCGTTGGTCCATGGGGGAGCAAGTGGAAGAGAAAATCTTCATCAGACTTTCATTCAAAATGTTTGGATAAACATTAAATTTAGTGAAAGTTCCACTCCAATGAGATACATCCGGCTTAAAAGAAATGATAAAACAGATATCACTAGTACAGATTTGGCCTTTCGTCACACATAGCGTATTTCAAATGGTTAAACAGCAACATATTTACGTGACTAAATGTACCAGCCTTAAATAAACAACCACACTAGATCCGACTTGTGTGGCCATTTCGTAAAATATATGTCACACATTTGTGTATATATGTGACCAGAGGGTAACTGGTAAATATTTTTCGACATTTTAGTCACTTTTAATTCGGGACGTGTGACAGATACAAATCAGCTTGAAACATTAGTCACACTATAGATATACATATGTGACAAATATATGTCACACAATTGAAAAGTGTGACCAAAATAGATATATGGTCACATGAGGTAATTGTATATGTGGCTAAATTATATAGTCAAGTTTGTCACACATTATTTAAACGTGACTGTTATTCTTTGCTGAATATTTAGCCACACGGCGTTTGAAATGTGTGACAATGGAAAAGTAAGTTTGAAGCATTAGTCACGATATTCATTTAATAGTGACAAATATATGTCACACACTTGACGAGTGTGACCAAATGTCATATATGGTCACACTAAACCATAGAAACATGATTAAGTGTAACGAAAATTCGATACATATGGTCACGTAAGTTAATATGTGTGTCTAAAGTTTAGTCTGTGTTTGCTTGCCAAATCCTAATGTGTATAGTCACACTTAATTGAAGCACGGTCATGTGACTATCGGCTTTACAATAGTCACACCATATCATAAATGTGTATCTAAATAATGTTTATGGCCACATTATAAGGGTATTATATGTGACCAATACATTCAAAATAGTCACATTGTGAAATATTCATGTGACTGTTATTTATAGCAAAGTGTGAAGTCATGAGTTATCATTAACCTTGATATTAGTCACATTGAGTTTTTGTGTGACTAATCATAGTCATATTTTGTCACACATTACTGAAGCGTAGTCACAATTCGATAAATATGGTCACACGTTTATGATAACTTATGTAATTTGATAATCACTTAATTGAGTTCAGTCTATTAGTGATGGCTGCACATTGACTACTTTTTCAACCACTATTTTTTCAACAAATTGTGCTTGAAATTGAGAATCTTTCATACCAAACACTATTTTTTTCAACTTTGCACTATATAAAGGCATAACCACATACATGAAAACTGCATATACAAGACAACTGTAACAAAAATATGCAGGGTGTTTACTACTGCTAGTACATAGTTAATACTGCTAGTACACAGTTTATGCTGCCAGAAGTTATAGTTTTGTATAATCTGGAATCCTTTAAAAGAGTATTCGCCAGTACGAACTAAACAATTAACACAACAACAACAACATAAATCCTTTAAAAGAGTATTTGCAGCAAAACAAAAGCTTAAATAGGTTCTGCAGACAAAAATAAATCCCTAAACAGAGTGTTACAGCTTGAGAATGACACGTACTTCACTTTGATTTTCGTATAACAATACCTTCACAGTCGGTTCGATAGTAGGCATCTTTTTCTTGTGGATTTATTCGCGGCAATATGTTATCATTTTGCTCGTGAATAACTATACTAAATTCGTCATCGACATCGTCATACGTATCTTTGTAATTCTTGGTAGGTGTTTTAAAGACAATAGACAATTTTTTATCTGCCTGGTCTTTCACATAAAACATTTGTCGTGCTTGTGAGGCTAATATGAACGGATCATTCTTTTGGCCTAAATTATCCAGGTCTACCAATGTGTAACCAAGAGTATCGCGTTTGACCCCACCATGTTTTGAATTAACCCAATCACATTTGAAAAGAGGAATTTGCTTGAAACGGTAATCTAGTACCCATATCTCTTGTAAAATCCCATAATAAAATGCTTTTCTTGTGGTTGCAACTTCTTTGGACATGTGAAGATCTACTGCCTCAACACTAACCCCACTGTTCTGGTAAACTATGCCATTATTACTTTTCGTACGAAATGTATACCCATTGATGTTATATTCCTCGTATTTCACTACGTTGGCGCGTGGTCCAAATGATATCCACCTCACAGTTTCTGATACACTATCTTTGGATATCGCTAACTCTCTCTCAACCTAAATTTCATTACAAGTATATGTTACCTTTAAATTGCAGGAACAACTCACTTATATTTATCAACAAACAAACAAGTAGTATAAACAACATACGAGTAATTACCTCTTCGTGTAACCACTTAGCAAATGATTTAGTGTGCTCATTCTCCAGCAATGCCATTTTTCTACCCGGGTATTTTGTTTTCAAATATCGCTTGTGTCGGTTGAAACAAAACAATGTATTTGATTATTATATTTGATACAACATTTTAAGCAACGAAATAGACATGTGTTAGCAATACTTATGATGAGGCGAAAAGTGTACCACTTTTAAGGGGTCATTTAAGCCCGAATTCGAGATTATTTGATCAATTATTGCCCTAAATCGTTTCTTTTATCATTTTAGGTACTTTTGAGGAGAAATCTAGAAAATGAAGCATTTTGGATGTTTTTGGAGCATAAAAGTGAAGAAAACGGCAAAGTCTCAAAATTTCTTGCTGGAACAGTACCTGACGACGTCAAGATACAACACATGACGGCGTCAAGAATGACAAAAGAGGTGGATGTGGAACTTATAACGTGACGGCCCAGAGTGTTTTCTTTGATATTGGCCTGACGGCGTCACCAAGGCCGTCAGGGTCCAAATACATGTGACGGCCCAGAGCTTATTCCTACATGATGGCGTCAGAAGTGGATCTAGGTAATACGAATTTCAACATGGAGGCGAGTTGACGGAGTCAGAGGCTAATACATGACGCCGTCAGGATGCATAGTCTATATATATTTTTCCAATTTTTCATTGTAAAGTGTGGAACTTTTGTGGAACAAGTTGTGTAAAAACCCTAGGTCGAATTTCCTGCATCTTGAAGGGGTTTCAAACCCTTCTTTCTTCCATGTTTGAATAAAGATAAGTACTTCAATAATCATTCAATATGTCTATGTATTGTTTTATTCTATCTTATGTTTATCTTTCTTTTAACATGTTAGGCTAGGCTTTTATTTTGTTTGCTTAGATGTAGTGAAACCTAGATGTTGATTATTGGTTGATTGTTTGTTTATATTTGTTACGGATGATTGTATTCGATGTTAGGCTTAAGAAAACTGGCAGACTTCTATTGGTAACTTGCTTGAACGTCTTAAGAAACATGATCGGAGGTGTACTACGATTTTTGGTTGTATTTAATGCATAAGTGAATTCTAATGATCCCATGTTAGGAGCTTTTAACGACTGGTATTATAGAGTTAATTGGGTTAGTTGGCTAGCAACTAATTCCGCCCACTCCTTCAAAACCCGAGATTTTACTTGCTTTCATAAAATATAAAAAATACAAAAAGAATCATCCCTCACCTCTACACCTAGTTTAGTAGGCTTTCTAATCCTAGCGACACTATTCCTGAGTTGAACGATCAATCCCTTATAGTGTACATGTTTTGTGATAATTGTGATGCATGCACAATTATCAAGAGTGTAGTATGTTGCACTAAGCTCATGAATCACACCTTAACGATCCGAGTCATGTGAGCTGCAGACCCAACATGAGGGGATAGAAGGATAACTTGCCAAAGTTATTCCTTGAGTGGATTAAAATATAGTACTTATTGGTACCACCTAGTGGGGTGTTAATTCCAACGGGAGTTGTCAAACTCCAATAGATCTATAAACTATATTCACGTTCACGTGGGTAAAATACCCCAAACGATTAGATTTATGAATTTTCGTTATGTAGTGGTGGCAGTTAGTTTACTCGTGCAAACAACCAAAGAAAAAGACTTGTATTCGGTTTTAAGTAAAGCATTTTGCATGTATCCCCCTCACAGGGTTTATAAAGCATTTAAGGTAAAAATATTTTAAAAAGTATGAGGCTATAAACTCACCTGGGTTTAGAGTAATCTAATTGATGCAAATAGTGACTCGGAAACTAGACCGCCTCGCTCACTTATCCTAGTGTGTTGTTGGTTTTGTACGTATGTCAAGCTTTATTTATCATGTTTATGTTTCTCAAGTTATTGTTTTTAGGTTTGTTAATGTTTTATATATAACATAGCACCGTTCTGGCCATTGTAATTCAGAAGTATATGACTCCTCACATGAAGCTCCCTACTATTGTATTATGTTATCAACATAATACCGTTCGGGCCATCATAATTCAGAAGTTAATACTCCTCACACAAAGCTCCCTATTATTGAGTTATCTTGTTATTAGGGTTTAGTTATAATCATATCACCGTTCGGGCCATCATATCTCAGAAGTATATGCAATAATCGTTCGAGGAGTCAGGGCACTTTAATTAGTAAACCCAACAAACTCGTCAAAAACGAAATATCCACATAGTACTCCTCGCATGAAGCTCCCTAGTATTGTGTTATGCTTCTAACTTTATTTAGGTTTTATACTTATATGATATTTTCACTTTTTACCCTTATAGTATATATATTTACTTTTTCTACCCTAAATTTATATTACTTATATTACTTATACTAATAACTATCTATACTTGACACAACTAGTCCCTAGACTTCTATATTTTATGTAACTAACCTAAGCCTCTTAAGTTTTCTATATTTACCATTTAGACCTTTAACTTTATAATATTTATGTTTTTAGTCCTTTTTAGTTTATACTTATTTTAATATCTATCCTAGGGTTTTAATATTATGCAAAACTAGTCCTTACACTTATAACTTCTAGGAAATGTCAAAAACAGTCCCTAGACTTTATAATTTCAGGAATTTATGATATATACCCTTATGCATGTAAAGTTTTGCAAAACTAGTCCAAATATGCATGTGACTTATATTTTATCTTGCAACTAAGTTTTATAGCTTATGTTTTACTTATTTTAACTTATCTAGGTTATTTATAACTAGTGTATGACCTAAAGTAATAAATTATAGCATGCATGCAAGTATATGACTCAATCTAGGGTTTTAAAATGTAAACTAGTAAACGAAATGGTTCAAGGCTCATGCAAGGGTTCCTAGGGTATCTAAGGCATCCTAAATCTATCCTAAGACTAAACTAAAGCTAAATGTAAGACTTACTTGGTTAGGGGAGGGTTTACGTGGGTTAAAACTAGGGTTAGGGTTTTCTAGGGCTCGTATCGACTCAAACCACAACACAACTCGACCAAGGCCTAGCTACTCGACTCCAAGGTCTCCTAAGGGCTTAATACTACTGTACTAATGTTAGGTGAAGAGAAGAAAGGGTGTGGATTGGAAATGAGGGCATACGAGGGGTATTTATACCCTCGTTAAGGCGGTTAAAGGTGGAACATGGTGTTTAGGTGTTGAGCAAGGGGAGGGATGAGCAAGCAAGGCTAGTGGTGGTTGTGGAGGGTCTAGAGATGACCGGAACGAGCTATGGCAGTACCTAGGGGGCAGAGTAGGACGGTTTGGTGGTGGAGAGCCGAGAGAGGCGGTTTGGGTGGAGTAGCTTACAAGGAGGTGATGCACCTACTAGCTTGGGTGCTTGGAGGTGCTTGTAAGCTGCTTAGGGTGTTTAGGGATGGTTTAGGGTGATTAGGGGTGGATTAGTGGTGGTTTAGGGTGGATTAGTGGTGGATTAGTTGTGAATTAGACAAGTAGGTGATGCACCTACTTTTGTGGGTGCTTAGAGGTGTTAGGTTGTGTGCTTGGGTATGACTAAGGTGTTAGGGTGCTAGGTTGAGGTGTTTGAGGTGCTTATGTTTAGGTTTTACTTGTTTTAGTTAAGTTTAGACCTAGTTCTACTTATTAAGTGTTTAAGGTTTTACCTAAGGTTTAGTGCCTAAGTTAAGTTCCTAAGTGTGTTTAGTGACTAATCCTAAGACCTAATGGGTTTACTCTAAGTGAGGGTAACTTATGGGGAAGGTTTGGGAAGGCTTATCCTAGTTTTGTAACCTAAATGACCTAAGTGTGTTTAGTGAGAGACTAGGGTTTATCCTATGGTTTAGTGCCTAGACTAGTGTCCTATGAGTGTCTAATAACTATTCCTAAGTTCTAAAATTTTTATACTAAGTGGTAGTGACCTATGGGGAAGTTTTGGGATGGTTTAGACCTAATTCTAGTTAATTATGACCTAGTTATGGTAGTGGGCTTATGGGGTTTGTATCTAAGTTCTAAAGGTTTATTCTATAGCCTAATGGTCTTAATATATCCTAATATTCCAAAGGACACTCATACTTAAGCCTTGGACACATTCATACTAGCTAGTTAAGCTAAGCATATAGGTTCAAATAAGCACATAATCCTACTTAAGTTTTAGTTAGTGTTTATTAGGGTTTTGTGTTATATTTAGTGTTTTAGATTGGTGAATTACTTATTATGGTGTTGTTATGATTTTATGCTTGACATACCTGGGGTTTATAAGATGTGAGTGTTGAGTTATTTGGCTTGTGTAGATACGTGAGAAGGTCTAGTGAGTCATGCAAGTAATAATGCATATAAAAAGCAAAAATTTACCTGTGAAATACCTACTATAGGTATTTGTAATGGGAATGATGGTAATGGGTGTTTGTGGGTTGTTATAGTCTTACCCCCTTAGAGAAAATCTCGTCCCAAGATTTTGACGATTATAAGAGTAGGGGAGAGAGTAAGTCGAGAAAATAGAGGAAGAAGAGGATTCTCTTCTGATACCGAGGAAAATGATGTGAAAAGAAAGAAGATTTTGCACAAGCGGAGTAGGAATTGCTTGTACAGATACCAGATACTTAGGTTTTTATATCTCATTATTTGCAAATAAAGGCGTCCCAATATTTGAAAACAAGAGCGTATAAATTCTTAACCTATTTGATTTATAACTTTCTCATTAAAATGTTGGAACATCCTTATTCATTTTAAGAGGATAGTCATCATAAATCATCCTTAAATAGTATCGATGGAAAATGAAGAGAGTTTTACCATATTTAAGGATATATGGTAAGGGGATATTTTAGAGACAAGCTTCGACCGTGATGACAACTAGTTCTTCATCATGGTGGAGACAAGCTCTAGATACGGTAGAGGAATATTCTAGTCAAGGTAGAGACAAGTTCTAGTCATGATAGAGACAAGTTCTAGTCATGATAGAGACTTGTTCTTGTCATGATAGAGACAAGTTCTAGTCATGATAGAGACAAGTTCTAAAGTTCTCCGGTTTAGCAACTTGTCACATGGTAGATTCCCATGTTAAGACTAGAATGATGGACGTAGAAGATCTTATTTTTTTTGCAATTTCTTGCAAAGCGAGATTGAGGATTAAAGTTCGATGTAGATATTCTTACAAGTTCTAACTAATAGAAACTTGTGGTATGATGAGAAATACAAGTTCTAGTTAACAGAACATTGCAGGATGAGGTAGGGAGAGAATATAGAGAGAAGAAAATAGAGTGTAAAATGACGGAGAAATAAAATGAAGGGAAATGGTGTGAAGGATTTATTGGAGTGGAGTGGAGTGAGAAAAGAAAAAGGATGAAATGGAAAAGTAGGGGAAATGGAAAAGGAAAAGGATTTTGGAGTAGGTTGAGTGGGGAAAAGTATAGGAGTAGGGAAAATGGAAAAGTATGGTTTTAATTTGTGGAGTGCGGAAAAATGCAGGAAAATGGGATTTTAAACGGAAGAGTAGGAAGAAGTGGATGGAGAAGATTTAAATGGTAGAAAGAGAGAAATGAAAAGATGAGATTAAACGGAAGAGTAGGAGTATATGATACCTGAAGGAGAATATCCTAACGGAGTTTTAGATTTACTAGATTTCTTCCCAGAGTTTTGTTTTCCCCCTAAGGTTCTTCTAGTTTTTCCTAACTAATCCTAATTTCTTAAGGTGAGGTGTTTGGTTCCATTGAGGTAGAGGGTTCTAAAGAGGGATTAGGTTTAAGTGTTTTATTTCTTAAGGGTTGACTAGGTATATCCTTATTCTTAGGTGTAGTTTCAGGTTTTCTCTTTTGTTTTAGGTTGTCTATTATTACCATTATTACTATTATTATGAGTATTACTATTCATAGGAATTTGAAATCAGCTAGGGCACTATCCATAGTATCTCCTAAGTGAAATTTCCTAATGAGTATTCTAAAAATTGTCAAATCCTAAGGTATAATCTAAAATCCTCAAGTGTATAAGTATGGTTATCCTAAGGGCTAGGTATGGGTAATCTATGACCTAAATCTACTTATTCCTATAGGGTAGAGGTTTGCTAATGTGTCTATCCTAAACTAGGGGTCTAAAGGCTTAGAGTGAGGGTTATCTAATCCTAGGTTTTTCCTAATCTATATTCTAATCCTAATGTTTTCCTACTAAATCTTATCCTATATCTATTGGGGTAGGGGTTTTGGTTTCTAATCCTAATGATCTAAGGTTTTCTATTCCTAAGTTTATGTTTTCTAGGGTTATCCTAATGTTATTTCTAACCTCAAGTATGGAAATCCTAACTAAGGTTTTGGGGTTTATGTTGGGAACATACTTTCGTATTTAGTCAAGTCTCGGTCATTACCTTTTGTAATAGGTTGCTTAGTTATTTATTTCATTATGTTTAAGTTACAAGGCTTATGTATTAAAGTCCAATGGGCTTGAAGCCCACGTTTTCTAGATGAATGAGGGAGGAAGGGAGTGTTGGCCTACTCCTCCCCTATATATACTAAGCTTATGTAAACTTTAATATTGTTGGTTATTTGAATATCCTAATGAAACTCTTGTTCTTTCACTCTTCATAATCTTATAATCAACCATCTCTTATTCTCATCTCATTTCTTATACTTGTGTTTACTAAATGGTGACCTAACAAGTGGTATCATTCGCCTAATAGAGATTGAAGTGCTTTTTCTTGGTTTTAACGTGGGTTTAAGGGTGTCTTTCATCATATTTTTGCTTTTTTCTTTGTTTCTTACACTCAAATCTTGAAGCTTGGACAAGTTTTAAGGTTGATATAGTGTTTAGAAGCTTAGATTTTGCATAAAGTGTTGATCTTTTATAGTTTTTAGTACTTTTTCACTTAGTTTATTGAGTTTGGTAGCTTCTTTGTTATTGGAAAACTAGTTTTTTGGTAGCAAAATCTTTCATATTTAGTGTTTTCTAAGTATTGGTGAAGTTATTTGATCAAAAGTTCCTTATTTCTAAGCATTTTTCTTCAAAAATTTGAGTTTTTTCAACTTTCTGGTCATCCTACGCGTAAGATTTTTGAATAGTACAAAAACTTAGCTGTCTACAGTACTTTTTGTCCTTTCTACGCATAAGTTTAGCCTAAAACCCCATTCTTACGCATAAAACCCCTTTCCTACGCATAAGATTGGTCAAAACCCTCTTTCTACGCGAAAGTTGTTTTTCCTACGCATAAGATCTACGCTGAAGTTATTTCCTACGCAGAAGATGACAATCTACGCTTAAGTTCTACGCAGAAGTTCTATCTTATGCATAAGATTATCTTACGCGTGAGTTGCTTGAATCTACGCATAAGTTTCATCAAAGGTTTTCTCTTCATGCTACGGTGACTCAGTACTTCCCTAGCTTGGATAAGTTAGTGGAATACTTCGACTTCGGATATCTTTCAAGCTTGGATAAGTTTGAAAGATTTGTTTGGTCTTTGAACCTTACGCATAAGACTCTTACGCATAAGCTTAAAACTTACGCATAAGGTAAATCTTACGCATAACTTTATAGTTTACGCATAAGATCACCTTTACACGTAACTTTGAAGTCTACGCATAAGTTTAAGTTTTACTCGTAAGATTTCAACTTACCCCAGGGTTTTTGATCTTAACCAAAAGAACGTGCATTTCAATCTTCTACAAAGATCCATTATTACACAAGTGTTCTAAGATGTCTCAACCACCACACTACTACTTCTCTAATCCTCAGCAACAGCTACATCAGCAGTATCAGCAACAACAATACCATCAGCAACAATCATATCAACAACCTTCACAATCACACTTTCATCAACAACCGTTTAATCCACAACCACAATATCTCATGATGCAACAACATCAAATCATTCCTCAACAACAACCATATCAAATGTCACAACAAAACACCCAGTTTTCCTCCAAACAACCTCACTGATTTGATAGAATGTGTGAAGTTATTACAACTCAACAATCCAGACATGAGGCGGGATCACTTGAAACACCTCCAATGCTAACACCTGGGAACTATGTTCAATGGTCAAGTCGATTCTTACGATTTCTTGAACTAAAGAAACCTCATGGGAAATTCTTGAAACAAGTGATACTTGAAGGACCATTTGAGTGGCCAACAAAATTTCAAATTGGTGATCCAACTGCTGATCCTCCACGTGCTCCTGCAGAGAGACCTCTTCCAGAATCTCAACTCACAGAAGAACAGAAATTACATCATGAAGCTGATGAGTATGCAATGGCCTATATACTTCAAGGTATACCTAATCCTATTTATCGAAGTGTCAATGCTCAGAAAACAGCCAAAGCTATGTGGGAACATGTTCATCTCCTTATGGAAGGCACTCAATTGAACAAAGATGATATGGAATCCAAACTCTACATGGAATACACTGACATCACAATTGAACCAGGAGAGTCACTTGAATCCTACTATCATCGTTTCACTAATGTGGTTAATGATTTGGAACGACACAAAATAACAGTACCAAGGATCGCAGTGAACTCCAAATTCGTTGGTAGTCTTAGACCGGATTGGCATAAATATGTGACATTCGTTCAACAAACCAAAAATCTTCATGATGCACCATATGGATTGTTGTATGATTTTATGAAACATCATGAACCTGAAGTGGAAAAAGATCGAGCTCTTCGAGGAGGATACTTACCATCACCAACACCAAATTCTTTGGCACTCGTAGCTCAATCTAACTATGCTCCACCACCAATGTCAAATCATGCATATGCTCAAGAGCAAAACTACTTCAGTTATCTACAATCTTCTACCTCAAACCAAATGGTTCCTTATGATTCATCTCAACAGAATACTTCTACTCAACTTGTTCCATACAACAACAATGATGCAGTGTACTACTCGAACTCCTTGAAGATGATGATGAGGAGTTTAATACGTTGAATCAGGGACTTGCTCTTATTGCTCGTGCTTTTAGCAAATTCTCCAACAAAACAAACAACCGTCAACGTTCATCTTCTAACACAAGGAATCAAGCTGTTGTAAATGATGGAAGGGTAGAAATTCAGAATCGTAACTCGGGACGATCTGGTTCAGGAAGTTCTTCAGGAAATTTTGGGAATGGTCAGAGGTTTAACAACAATGGAGGGTTCAGGAACAACTCAGGTCCTTCTCAGCAAAGGTCTGAACCAGTTGAAACTAGGAACTCAAACTCTGGGAATGCAGTGTGGTGTTATAACTGTAATGAAAAAGGTCATATAGCGACTGCATGTCCTAAACCGAGAACTCGGGGTAGTAAGTTTCACAAGCAGGCATTACTTATGGCTCTCCAAGATGAAAAAGATGGACATTTCACAGAGCAGGAGAACAATTTCATGGCAAATGTGAACAATGATGATGACATGGAAGATCTCGAAGCTAATGCAGTTGTGATGCTTATGGCCAATATGCAGGAACTTCAGTTTAATGATTCAGGTCTAGTGTATGACACTGACGGCTTGTCTCAGGTACATGACCTTAATGCATGCCTAATACATGACATAGCCTCACCTTCTGCTTCTGAATCAGATATGGTGCAAGTTGTTCCATCTGACTCATCTTCTTCTTCTCAAGTAGATGAACAAATAAGCGCAGTTGTCATATTTGATGATGACACAGTTGTTTCATTTGATGATCCTATTGAGAATGATAAACATGATCATATAGAACAGCATGAACCATCATTTGATCCAGACCCTGACCTCATATTGTTATCCAAACAACTGAGCGCTCAACAATTGCAAATCATAAAATGCAATGAGAAAAACAAAGCCTTAAAAGAAACAAATGCGTCACTTGTAAGAGATATTGAATGTTATAAAATACAACTTTCAAATAAGGAAGACAAGGTTAAACACGCAAAAAGTTTTGAAAAAGCTTTTCAAGAATCCTACAACAAAGAGCAAGATCTTCAACGTAAAATGCAAGATTTAATTGAGTCAAACGGAAAGTTGGTTTCAAAACTTGAAAGTGAAAAGTGTGAACTAAAAGTAAAAGTTGAACAACTTCAAAAAGTACTGTCAAACACAGAAACAGAATTGTCAATTTGCAAAAAGGATTTTTGTGAACATAAAATACGAAAAAGGAAGTATATAGATAACTTAATCGGTGAGATTGTTGATCTTGAAAAACAACTCAAAGAATTTCGTAATATTGTTTACAAAACCAAGGGCTCTGTCACAACAATTCAGAAATTTACTTTAAAACCGAGACTCGATAAAGGATTTGCACTTGGCGATTTCAGATCTATGTTTCTTCACACAGCATTCAAAGAAATTCCTAAAATTTATAGTATGGACCATTTGCTTGATAATACGATTGTGCGTACTGTTGTTTATGATACTGAGGAAGAGGAAGAACTTGAAGACGAGAGTCGATAAAAAATGAGTCAAGTTGAAAATTCGACACCATATGATTATTCAAAAGCTCCTCATATTTCTAAATCTTTTGTTACTCAAAAGGACTTACCTGAGAAATCATGGTATGTCACCGAGTCATATGTTTCATCCTCTAATGCGGCCCCTGTCCAAACTGTAGCACAAATAAATGGTCCTTTACCATCCTCTGGTGAAGTTACACCTTTACCAAAAAGTTATCGTGTCTTAAATTATTACAAAACTTTTATGGAAGACATCGAAATTTTGGAGGAAACAATTGAACATAATTCTGAAATAAAAATTGAAACTTTTCAATCTGCTTACGAGCGAGAAAAGAGAGATATTTTTCAAAAACAAATGTTGCCAATTGTCAAACACCTCCGTCTCTGTGCTACACGTTGGGAACAGGAACTTCAAAACGAGGTCAAAACTATGATAAACGTTTTCAACTCAACTGAAAATGCGATTTTGGTTCAAAAGCAAAGAAATAGAATTTTAAAAGATGATGCTGATCGACTCTTGGAACAAGTTCTCAATGCTGATATTTTGTCTGTTATCATGAATGATCTCTATAAATCTGGTACTTCTATGCTTATGGATGATCTTTGTGTTGATAATAATTTGTTGAATGTGGAAATAGAGACACTTAAATATGAAAATGACATGGTGAGAATAAAGAATGATGATGTGACAAAACAATTTTCAAAAGAAATTTGTCTACTCAAACAAAGGCTTGAATGGTGTCAAGCTCAAAGTATTGAAATGGAATTGAAACTTCAAAGTCAAAATAATTCAAACTCTTGTCAGCTTTGCAAAAACATTGAGTCTTTTAAAAGTTAGTGTCTCAAATACGAGAAAGAAATTGCGGATTTAAAAATTGAAAATGTCGAATGGCAACAAAACCGCGATGACATTAATTATTGCAACGTGAAACTTGAGTCTGAAATTCAGGATAAAAATCACATCATCATTGAGTTAAAAGAGAAAATTAAGCTACTTCAAAAAGGAAAGTTTGTTGACACTACGGTGATAGCACCAGGATTGTATCAATTAGAAAAAACTGCAAAAGGAAATTTTGTTCAAAACACTAATGTTGATAACTCCGCTTCCACAGGACTAGTCTCCACTAATAGCGTTAGCAGACCCAAGCGAAAAAGTAACAAGAAGAATCGGATCTTGCAACGTAAAAGAGGACCACTAGAAGCTCAAGAAGTAGAAGATCAACTTAGGACTTTGAATAAAACTCATGTTGCATCAGATTTAGATTCTAATCTGGCAAATTGTAATCAATATCTAAATGTAACGAATGATGAACCTTTGAATGTTTTGAATATTAATGCATCTTGTGTGTTTTGTCGTAAAAGCGTATCATCTGGTGACCATACAAAATGTATAGCTAATTCTCTTCTTAATCGTCATAAGAAACGTAGGACAAGCATTCCTTCTAGGCCCAATACTGCCTCTAAGTCTATATTAGGAAAACCGCCTTCTACGGTTTCTAATGAAGTTGAAGTCACCCCCATAAGTGAAGAGAACAAATCTAGGAACAAGCCCATTACTAGTGAATTCACCAAAAAGAAAGCAAGAACTAGTTGGAATTGGAAACGTTGGTTACAATATAAACCAGACTTTAAATGGATTCCTAAATTGTTGAATACATGTGCTTCTAACCAATAGGAACCCGCACTTTCTTTGGGTTTCACCCTTACTTCTGTTCCATCCTTGTCGTCTTCTTGTGATGCAGGTGGTACAGATTGTTCTCTGGATTGTTGATAGCGGATACACCCGACATATGACAGGCAATCTCAAACTGTTAAACAACTTTGTTTCAAAGTTCATTGGTACTGTCAGATTCGGGAATGATCATTACGCGTTAATCATGGGATATGGTGACTATGTTAGTGGGAACATTGAAATCAGTCGTGTTTATTATGTGGAAGGCCTTGGACACAACCTTTTCTCTGTTGGTCAATTTTGTGATGGGGATCTAGAAGTTGCATTCCGTGAGAAATCTTGTTTCGTTCGTTACTTACAAGGAAATGATATAATGTCTGGCTCACGTGGTTCTAATCTTTATACAATATCAATGTCAGATATGATTGCTACATCTCCGATATGTCTTCTCTCCAAAGCGGAATTGACTAAATCTTGGTTATGGCATAAACGTCTTTCGCACTTGAATTTCAAAACTATGACTGAACTTGCTCGTCACAAACTTGTTGATGGATTTCCAACATTCCGTTTTACCAAAGATCACTTATGTTCATCCTGTGAACAAGGAAAAAGTACTCGGGCTTATTTTCCTTCTAAACCTGAGCACAGTACGAATCATGTTTTACAATTGCTTCATATGGATTTGTGTGGACCGATGCTTGTTCAAAGTATCAACGGTAAATGCTACATACTTGTAATTGTGGATGATTACTCCAGATGGACTTGGGTTTATTTTCTACGAAGTAAAGATCAAGCTCCTTCAATGATCATCACCTTTCTCACTAAAATTCAAGTTCAGTTACGCAACACGGTACGAATGGTCAGAACTGACAATGGAACAGAATTTAAAAATCAGACACTTCGGTCATATTATGAGAAAGTGGGAATTGAACATCAAACATCTATTCCTAGAAGCCCAGAACAGAATGGAGTTGTTGAAAGACGCAACAGGACATTAGTGGAAGCTGATAGAACCATGTTGATAAATACTCAATTACCAGATTACTTATGGGCGGAAGCTGTTTCAATCGCATGTTATACCCAAAACCGTTGCATGATCACAAAACGCCATCGCAAAACACCTTATCAAATTGTTCACAAAAGAAAACCAAACATCGATTACTTTCATGTATTTGGAGCACTTTGTTATCCGAAAAATGATCGTGATGATTTAGGTAAACTTAAAGCAAAGGCTGACATCGGAGTGTTCGTTGGATACTGTGAAAATTCTAAAGGTTTTCGGATATGGAATTGTCGAACCAGAGAAATTCAAGAAACCATTCATGCTAATTTTGATGAACTCACACAGATGGCTTCTGAGCAAAACAGCTTACGACCCGAATTCAACCGTCTTAACTCTCCGGACTCTTCGGCTGAACCATTGCCCCTCAACCGCAAAGAATTGGAAACATTGTTTGCTCCACTGTTTGATGATACAATTGAATACCGTTCTACTGAGGTCTCACCCAATTCCGCTGCTCAACCTGAAAATATTCAAGTACCTGACTCACCTCAACAAACTACTACAACTGTTGAGAAAGACGGTCCTCCAATTGCATCACCATTTACAGCAGAACAAACTGCTTCCAACTCACGACAATCAGCTGAAGCTCCTACACCACAATCAGTTCCACAACCCGCAGAGCATGATCCTAATGCGTTCTTTAACCCGTTTGCACCGGCTCCTACATTTCCTGAAGTAGCTGAGTCATCAACACGCAACTTGGATCCTGCTAACATGCGAGATAATTATCAACTACACCATTCGACACACAAATGGACTCGAGATCATCCCCTAGTTCATATTATTGGCCATCCAGATGCACCTGTAATGACAAGACAACGACTTCACACTGATGGAGAAACTTGTATCTATGCACTCACAGTTTGTCAAGAAGAACCTAAGAACATTAAAGAAGCAATGACTTATGACAACTGGATTGAATCTATGCAAGAGGAATTTCAGCAATTCATACGATTAGAAGTCTGGGAATTAGTTGAAAGACCTGACGGAGTCTATGTCATCGGGTTAAAATGGATTTGGAAAAATAAGCTAGATGCAGAAGGCACAGTCATACGTAACAAATCACGCCTGGTAGCAAAAGGATACTCCCAAGTAGAAGGAATTGATTTTGCCGAATCCTTTGCTCCAGTGGCTAGACATGAAGCTGTTTGGATCTTTCTGGTTTATACAACACATCGGAACATGGTTGTTTATCAAATGGATGTGAAAACAGCATTTCTTAATGGAGAACTCCGTGAAGAAGTTTATGTAAGCCAACCAGACGGCTTCGTTGATCCTGAGCGTCCCAATCACGTTTACCGACTGAAAAAGGCACTCTACGGACTTAAACAAGCCCCAAGGGCGTGGTATGACAAACTGTCTACTTTCTTGCTGGCCAATAAATTTTCTAAAGGTTCAGTGGACCCAACACTATTTACAAAAACATACGGGGAGGACTTACTTGTTGTTCAAATCTATGTCGATGATATTATTTTTGCTTCAACAAAAAGAAGTTACTCTAATGATTTTGCAAAATTAATGAAAGATAATTTTGAAATGTCCATGATGGGTGAACTTTCGTTCTTTCTAGGACTACAAGTTCATCAATCACCCCGTGGAATTTTTATAAATCAGTCCAAATATGCTCTAGAAATTTTAAAGAAACATGGAATGATGAGTTGTGATACTTACAATACACCAATGGGCTATACCACAAAACTAGATGCTGACTTACATGGGACACCTGTTGACCCTACCAAATACCGTAGTATGATTGGGTCACTCATGTATCTCACAGCTAGTAGACCTGATATAGTATTTGCTGTCTATATGTGCTCTCGCTATCAGTCCAAACCAACTGAAAAACACCTCAGTGAGGTTAAAAGAATCCTTCGATACATAAAGGGGACCATTAACTTGGGAATCTGGTATCTGAAGGATTCTGGTTTTGAACTAATTGCTTTTTCAGATGCTGATCATGCAGGATGCTTAGACACACGCAAAAGTACATCTGGTGGATTACAGTTTCTCGGAGATAAACTTGTGTCATGGCAATCAAAGAAGGAGGACTGCACATCACTGTTGTCAACAGAATCTGAATATGTAGCTATGTCCGCTTGTTGTGCTCAAGTCATCTGGATGAGATCACAACTTAAGGATTATGGCTACCTGTTCAATAAGATTCCGATCTACTATGATTCCAAAAGTGCCATTGCTATTTCCTGCAACACAGTTCATCACTGCAAATCCAAACACATTGATCTCTGATATCATTTCATCAAAGAGCATGTTGAAAACGGTACCGTTGAATTATATTTTGTTGGAACTGAGTACCAATTGGCGGACTTACTTACCAAATCCTTAGCACCATCAAGGTTTGCTAGTCTAGTTCACCAAATTGGTATGCGATGTTTGACTCCAGATGATCTGGAAAAGTTTTTATAACACAATTGATCGTCAAACATCAAAACTATCTTTGTAAAATATTTTACCAAAAACAAAATACAAAAATATAAAACCAACAAAAACACAAAAAGATTTTATCTTTTTCTTTCAAAAAAAAAAAAAAAAAAAAAGCAAGTATATACCACTCTTTTCAACACTATTTTTTATAAAATGTCTTCAATTATTATCCAAAACAAGTGTTGAGGGGGAGGAAAAGTATTTTAAAATTTCTCAAAATATTTACTTTATACTTGCATTTTACCAAAAATATTTATCTAATGTGATACTTTAAAGATTTTTCGGGTTACTCTCCTTGACCAGTATAATAAATTTTTTATTTTGAAAGACATCGGTCTAAGGTCGAGGGGGAGTAAAATTCCACAAGTTGTTCTTGTCTGAGATTTGGTGTAGTTAACGAAAGTTAATATGAGAGTTAGTTGGGCATTAGGATTGATAGTAACATAAGGTTAAGGGGTCATAAGTGACAATAGGTGAAACTAAAATTACCCTAGTCAAAACCACTTTGACCAACCTCATTTACTATACCTGTGAATAGCATTTACTACTCCCACCAAACCAATCAACGACTCACGCTCAATCTGCTAATCCAATCGTGTAACATCTAATCTGTAAGTACAAAAAGTTTTTGATTATGATTGTGAACATCGGTTTTTAATTTCATCAAAATCAAATGGCTAAATCTTTCAAAATCGCTCTTATTTGATTTAGGGTTTTGCATAAATTAAGACCTTGAGATTAAG
Source organism: Artemisia argyi (assembly GCA_030686995.1). NCBI lineage: Eukaryota > Viridiplantae > Streptophyta > Magnoliopsida > Asterales > Asteraceae > Artemisia > Artemisia argyi. The sequence goes on from CM060679.1 coordinate 2,866,773, forward strand.
GGTGTTAGGATGTGATTTGGTTAATGGGTTTTGATCCTATGATGATACTAAACATGTTTGTGAACTCCAATCATACCCAGAAACTCTAATTGATTGATTTTGAATTTAGGGTTCATACGTAGATTTAGGGGTTATTTGATTTAGGATGTTTAGAGTCTAATTGTTGATGGGGATAGTGGTTGTATATGCATAGGTACTCAATTTTGTGGTTTAATTGCTTCAGAAAAAACTCATGGATCATGAATCTTTGATTTAGGGTTCGTTGTCACTAGCAGTTATGATCATTGGATTTTGTGGTTAATTGTTGTTATAAATAGGTCCACATGTTCCTTAACATATAAGAATCACTTGCCCTATTCCAATTTCTACCCAGAAACATGTTTGAATCCGATTGTGATTAGTTGTTCATACGATCCTACGCATAAGTTTGAGTATTGACATGTTTACGCGTTAAGTTGTGTGTTTTAAGTGTGTTGGAATGAGTTTGAATGATATATTGATCAGTGGTTGTGTTTAACACTTTCAGGAATCAAAAGACACAATTTTTCAAAGGTGATTTTTCGTTAAAGACGTTTCTACGCAAAAGTTACTCATCCTACGCGTAAGATCGACAGATTTGAAAAACTTGTCTTGGATAAGACAATGTTTACGCAAAAGATAATATCTTACGCATAAGTTATTTCTTACGCATAAGTTTTAAACTTACGCATAAGTCAAAACTTACGCATAAGTTATATCTTACGCATAAGGTTTAATCCTTGGCATAAGCTCCTATCTTACGCTTAAGATCTAATCCTACTGATGAGGCGAAAAATGAACCACTTTTAGGGGGTCATTTAAGCCCGGAATTGAATTTATTTGATCAAATATTACCCTAAATTGTTCCTTTTGTGATTTTAGGTACTTTGGGAGTGAAATGTGGAAAAGGAAGCAATTCGGACGTTTTTGGAGCATAAAAGTGAAGAAAACGCCAAAGTCTTAATTTTCCTTGCTGGGAACAGTAGGTGACGGCGTCAAGAAGGAAATCCTGACGGCGTCAAGAGTAATTTTCATGACGACCCAGTACAAAAATGAAGGCGTCACAAGGAAGAGCATCAAGAGTAAAATATATGACGGCCTGGAAAATGTTATAACGTGACGGCGTCAGAAGTAGATCAAGGCAGTCCGAGAAGTATTTTGGCGGCGAGATGACGACGTCACCAATTTGGTCTTGATGCCGTCAGCCTCAATTTCCTATATATAGTTTTCTAATTTTCATTCATAAAGGAGAGAAGTTTTGGAGAAACCCTAAGGCCGAACTTAGTACGAACTTTACAGGTTTTTCAAGGGTTTTCAGCCCTTGAACCCTTTCATGTGTAATTGAGATAAGTGTTCTTTTAATTCAATCAATATGTCTATGTGTTGGTTGTCTATATCTTGTTCTTGTCTTAATTCCATTATGCTAGGCTAGATCTATCTTGTGTTTGCTTAGATCTAATGAAACCTAGATGTTAATTATGTGTTGATTACTTGTTTAAAGTTGTATTGGATGAATGATTTTGATGTTAGGCCTAAGAAAACTGGTAGATCTCCAAATGGTAACATGCTTGAACGTCTTAGGAAACATGAACTGACGTGCACTAGGTTTTATTGGTTATATTTAATGCATGAGTAAATTCTAATGATCCCATGTTAGGAGCTTCTTAGCCGGCTCGACATAGGAGTGAAGTAGGCACTCGTAGGATTGGGGAATTAAGTGCGCCACCCCATGAATGGTATTAAGGAATACAATCCGTCATCCACGCAACTATAACAAGTAATTAACGTGTAAAAGATATCTAGGGAGTAGTGAAATCTAATTAAACACAACTTCTCCACTTATTGCTCACAACCTTAGTTAATTTAGTTTATTTTCATGGGAAAATATTAGCTACAATTAATTGTAGCTAACTCCCTACATTTTTGTGCTATATTCTGTGGGTCCCTGATTTATTTTTGTGGGTCCTGAATCTTTTCTAATGTAATTTTAATGAAGGATTGTAGCTAGTTGGCTACAATAATTGTAGCCAACATATCCCTTATTTTCATTTCTAGTATTTTATTTTGATTGCATCTTTAGTATTGGGTTAGTTGACTAGCAACTAATTCCGCCCAAATCCTTAAAACCCGAGATTTTTACTTGCTTTCAAAAAAATATAAAAATACAAAAATAATCATCCTTCATCTCTAGAACTAGTATTTAGGTTTTCTAATCCTAGCGACACTATTCCTAGCTGAACGATCAATCCCCCGGTACTTGTCACTATACTATACTACAACGATCAGGTACACTTCCTGGTGGGGGTTGTAAGCTTCTCAAGATCCCTTGTGAGGTAAAGCCTGGTGCGATTCCCACGTATCAAGTTTTTGGCGCTGCTGCCGGGGAATAGTTATTGTCTAGGTTAGAATCTCTTTTTATTAGGTCTACTTGCTAGATTCCTATCTAGTAAGATTTTATTTTTATTTTTATGTTTTCTTTAGTCTATCTTATTTCTTTGTATTTTTGTTCGTAACTCTTCACCACCCGACATCATGGACGATAGGAACATCTTTGAACCCGTCATCCCACTACAACAAAACCCACCACTAGAACCTCTTAGGCCCCGAACCTTAGGAGAGTATTCCCGACCTAGCCACCAAGGCTGCCGAAACACCATTGAGCTCACCGGAGCCAATGTGGCCCCCTTGCGATCCGACACCATCCGGTTGGTGCAAAGCGGATGTGCATTCCATGGACTTCGTTCTGAAGATCCAAACCAACATCTAAAGGACTTCCTTAAAATCGTAGATTCCATAGACCTAGATGTTGAAACTAGAGAGACAACCCGACTACGCCTATTCCAATTCTCTCTACGGGATCAAGCTAGTCAATGGCTTGAGCGTTTACCCGTGGGATCCATCACCACATGGGATAATCTCATCAATCGTTTCCTTACTCAATTTTTCCCACCGGGGAGAACTACTAAGCTTAGAAATGACATCTTGATGTTCCAACAACATCAAAATGAAACCTTTTATGAAGCATGGACTCGATATAAAGACCTGCTCCGAAAAGTCCCTCATCATGGCATCGAACCATGGCTCCAGATTCAAATCTTTTACGATAAAGTTGACTATCAAACAAGGAGAGCCATTGATTACGCAGCCAAGGGCAGGCTAAACAGACTTAGCATTGACGAATGCTGGAAAGTTCTTGAAGGGTTGGCACAATACGAAAAAGAAGGATGGGAGGACCCGATGTTTCCAAGCAAGGGAAAACTTGACTACACACACGCCACCCAAGAGCAGTTGTTAGGAAGCATCGAGAAGCAGGTAAAAGAGTTAATGAGGATTGAGAAACCTGCTACTGAAACCGTTTGGAATCCTAATTTACATAGGAATGCGGTTATCAACCATAGTTTTCCTGAACGTTCATGACAAGAGGAATTCGAAGGGATAATGGTAACCTTTATGAATAATCAGGAAAAACAAATGCAACACCTAGAAGCACGCATGAAAAGCACTCGCAATGCTTTTATGGGTTTAGCAGACCAATTCATATTAAGGATCAAAGAGAAGATTAAAGAAAATTCTGCACCAAGAAAAATCGAAAAAGTCTTTGAGGTTTCAACTCCTTTGGTGTTTGACCAAAAGGATAACGAGAAATTTTCCCCAAGTGCTTCACCGTCAATCACCTCCTACCTTTGTGAGCATCCTCAGGAAGAGAAGAATTTACAATTTCATAACATTTTTGTTGGATGCTTGCGAACCACGCTCCCAAACTTGTGCAAGAGACGTTCTCTTGGTTTTAAACCCGGTGTGAAGGGGTTACACCTCAAAAACACCATAGATTTGAAACCCTCTATGGAACAACGCCTCTTTGTACACACCAGTGACCCGTGCGAAGGTTACAACTTAACTAAAACGTCACCCACTCCTTTCTACAACCACACCTCTTTCCGTGACAGTAATGAAACGTTCGACCCTGGTGGACTTCACTAATGGAATAGCTATTCATGGTTTTACTTGTGTTTAGCTATTCACACAAAGTGCAGGGACTAAATGTGGAATTACTCCATTTCTCACCTCACACGGACATCTGACGGCGTCAGATATTAACTCTTGACGCCGTCACCTCGCTAATTCAGCAATATTAACCCAAATCCAATCACTTTCAACCCATACCCCACAATTCTCACCCAAAGTGCTGCTACTACTCCGAATCTCCACCCTTCAATTCGACGTCTTCTGCAACCAATCTTCACTTGGTTAGTGATTTTTCTTCACTCTTTTTCGATCAATTGTTCTTAGGATCAATCAATTTTGAAAACCCCTTTCGCCCGAAACCCCATTTTTTTTACCCATCATTGACAAATCGTAATGTCATCCATTTGGTGATTTGTAAACATGGGGTTACCCTTTGATGATGTTATTCCACTCGAATCATGCATTAGTTTAGGAAAAGCCCTTCATGCCACGGATTTTTTGACCCCCCACCCATGTTTTCTGATTAAAGGAGCGTTTGGGTAATGGGTTAAGAGTTTGAAAATTGATTTTTCCCTCGCATTTGCATGATTCGGATTCTTCTAGGTCTGACAGCGTCAAGACCCCTCCTGACGGCGTCAGATGTGTCTGACAGCAAAAAAATCAATAAAATTCTCGTTCTAATTGTTTCCGTTCACTCTATCTTTTTCCAGGAAAATGAGCAAGCGATCTCGTCAACATCGTGGCAGTTCTTCTAGGTCCCAAAGAGTTAACTATGGAGAATTGGTCCATAGTTGGGGCGAGTTTGACACTGTTGGCGCCACCACCAAGTATGCGGAGCTTTGTAACCATCATATTGATGCTGGGGCCGTGGTTGATTGAGATTTTCTTAGGTCCCAAGGGTTGGAGGCTACGTTTCTGGGGAGGATCCACACTGATGGGTTTGCGGGTCCTCAATGGGAAAGGTTGTTCAGGATTAGGGAGACGGTGTATAGTGAGTTGGTGAGGGAGTTCTTTGCGACCTTCCATTTTGATCAGGCTGAGGCTAGGACGGACATGGGGGGCCCCACTATCTATTTTAGGCTAGGAGGTGAAGTGCGATCATGCTCGGTTACTGAGTTTGGTTGGAGGATAGGGTTGTATACTAGGGAGGAGGCGGTTGATGGAGGTTTTATGTAGAGGTTGTTGAATTGGGAGACTCAGAGGTGTGATATGAGGTGTGTCACTTTTTTGGCCGACCATTGGGGACGGGGTTTACACCTCGACTACTGGGGCAGCATCCATTAGGGACCCCATAGTTAGGTTGGTCCATAGATGCATCACATACAGCCTGTCAGGACGTCATGGCACCACTCACCGTGTCACTGCTTCAGATCTTTTCTACCTGTACACCATCTTTTCAGCGGATGTCTACTGCAACATCCCATTTTGGGTAGCTAGTTATTTGAGGACCAGTGTGGGTGAGAGGGATATTGATAAGGTGTATGGGGGGATGTTCGTGACCCGGATGGCTCGTTCCTATGATCTTCTTACTCCTCCGATCATGGGATACTTGAGCGACTGTGGGGCTTGTAGGGTAGTGAGGGCTAAATCCCTCAGGCAGATGAGCATCGTGATGCTAGAGAGGAATGGGACCTATAATTGGTATGAGGCAGGGGGGCCTGATGATGAGGATGATGATGATGATGAGGTAGGGCCCCAGCAGCATCAGTTCTAGGGTTATGAGGAGGGGACAGCTGACTACTACCGACACATGAGTCGGGGAGACTGGCAGGCACACCAGGGTGCCTGGATGGGTCAGGTGGACGCATGGCGGACCACCACTGACCAGCGCTTTGATTGGATATATGATCACACCGTCCGCCAGATGCTGCACCTCTCCACCCGTGATCAGCTTGAGCGTCATCTGCAGATTGACCCATTCCCCGGCCGTGAGACTGAATACCCTCCCTACGGATACACCGGATACCTCCCTCCTGGCTATGACTACCGTTTCGGTCCTCCTCCCCAGTGATCTCTTTTGATGTCTGTTATTTCTGAACAATTCAATTATGGTTGTGTAATTTGAAAAAATTGATGCTGTAATAGTTTAGGATGCGGCCTCTGTTGGCCTTGAACAATTTTATTTTCATGTTTACGTTTACTTGAAATAATTGAATGTGCTTGTGGTAATGTTCTTCGTTTCGTGTGATTTTATTTTGTTTGTTTGTTATTTGCTTCCGTATGCATGCTTTATTTTTATTGTTGGTAGATCATGTTTCTCAATTGAATAGTGGAAATACTTTACTTTGTTGTTTTGGCCTAGTCTTAACTCCACCTAAAAGTATTTTTGCAAAAGATAAGTGTAAGGGGAAACCCCAAATATATTTTCAAGAAACAAACCGATCATGATTCTCCACAATATTAAATGAACATGTATATTCGTATTTGTTGGAGTCAAATGCTTGTATTGAGTCATAATGAAGTTTTGCAGGATTTTCCAGGAAGTAGGACCAAGGTTTTCAAGAAATTTCCCGGAAACTTAACATAAGAATTTCTGCAGGTCACTTCTGACGGCGTCACGAGTTAACTCTTGACGGCGTCATGTGTAAAAATTTGGAAATTTTACCAGTTTTGTTTTTATAACGGAGTCTTATGGTTTTTGTGAATTACTAAGTTTTATAATCTCCAGGAAATCTGCAAACTTCATTCCACAAGCATTATATCTTACTTTGTTTTCTAGGATTAAGTAACTTATATAGGTTGCCGCCGATTTTATGCGAGGTTGTCTTGTTTGTTTTCTCAGGATTTACAGGTTATGTATGACAAGAAGATGATTTATATTCTGGAAGGGAAGCTTTGATTGTTCATTTTCTTGGAGGAAGATTTAACCTGGCCACCTTATTATCCATACCGAGCGAATCAGGGGAGTATTTGATTTCATTCATTTTACTTTTTCACTTTTACATTCTTTACTTGAACATTGGGGACAATGTTCATCTTAAGTGTAAGGGGAGGGTAAAATGATGATACCTTACATGTACACTTTCGCTTGAATTTGTTTTGTTTGATGGTAGATGTGTAATAAAACTATGAGAAATACTTGTTAGTGCAATTTTAGCGCCAAATTTAAATTTTTTTACAACATTTAGGAGTGAAACTTTAGCCATAGCAAGCGTCTCATGGATTGGAGATTGTATGACTAGCACATAACCGTATATTCAGAAAACTTTTCCACCAAAATATGTGAGGTTCGCCTTTAGATTTGATAGGAAAAGCATTTACTATTAGTGCTTATGAGTGTACCGGTAGCATTTAGATTCTAGAACTTGCGTTAGTGATGCATCCCGAGACCGCTAGTGAGACTACATTCGTGTAGTAGGATTTACTACATGATAAGAGGCATTAGGATCACCCTTGTGTTAAACCCGTATTATAATTACTTGACCATTTAAGTCATATTACTTGGCTAGTTAAGTCAACTAATTTTTCCACACCTTAGCGTTGTACTCATTTTTAGTACACGAAACCCCTAGTACACCCCTCCGAGCCTATCTTTTCGTTTCTAACTTTAAGCATTTTACTTAAAGGAAGAATTTGTTACACCCCACTTAAATGTACACCCAAATCGCCTTAGCCTTCCGTGTATGCACTCATCTTTAGTGCATTATTGTTATTTGTTAAACCCTAAGTTAATTATCTAATTGATTACATGGTTGCTAAGTCGAGTCATATCCTTGTACATATTGTTTTGGGACGATTGAGACTCATGGGTAAAAGTACTTATGTTATGGAGTAATGGGGAAGAACATCATTTATTACCCCCATATGTGCGTTAATCTTAAAAGTGCTCCAAGTGTTTTGATTTTCTTAATTCGAGTCATTAGATTAGTTTATTGTAAAGTATGTAAAAATTCAAGTGTAAGGGGAATGTTCATCCCCTATGATGTGTTATTTTGGATGGTAGGGTAAGAGTGTATGCAAAAAAAAAAAAAAAAAAAAAAAAAAAAAAAAAAAAAAAAAAAATCTAAAAATCAAGAAAAAGAAAAGAAAAAAAAAATAGAAAAAAGAAAAGAAAAGAGAAAAAACATACGGACTACCATCCCTTTTCATTCTATGTTTATTTTATATTTTTGTTATTTTTCATTTATTAGCTTAAGTCGAGTCTAGTCTTGGCTTAGCAACGCCATATTGTACATGTAATTAACCAAGATTGTTAGCTCGCCACCAGTAAAAACTTCCTTTATCCAACAAAACCGTGTATTTCATATCCCTACACCTAACGTTACAACCCTTTAAAAGACATCTTTGATAGTTTATCCTAGGTGCTTACGCCATGTGGTGGAGGTTTAATCCTTTCCCAAGCCTATGGTAATCTATTTTGCTATGACAGGTAGTGAGAGATATCTTCCGTTTCCATATTGTAATTTATACTTTATTACACCCGAGAGATGTGAGTATCTAAACACTATTTGTGAGGTGCTAGTATATGACCTTCGTGCTTGTCTATTGGTCTTTAGTGGAACGATTATTTGTTGTAATTACTTTTATATTAGTGTTAAATGACCTCTAACTTGTATTTTGAGTAGAATAAAAGCGCATTTGCTTGAGGATAAGCAAATCTCAAGTGTAAGAGTATATGATGAGGCGAAAAATGAACCACTTTTAGGGGGTCATTTAAGCACGGAATTGAATTTATTTGATCAAATATTACCCTAAATCGTTCCTTTTGCGATTTTAGGTAATTTGGGAGTGAAATCTGGAAAAGGAAGCAATTCGGACGTTTTTGGAGCATAAAAGTGAAGAAAACGCCAAAGTCTTAATTTTTCTTGCTGGGAACAGTAGGTGACGGCGTCAAGAAGGAAATCCTGACGGCGTCAAGAGTAATTTTCATGACGACCCAGTACAAAAATGAAGGCGTCACAAGGAAGAGCGTCAAGAGTAAAATATATGACGGCCTGGAAAATGTTATAACGTGACGGCGTCAGAAGTAGATCAAGGCAGTCCGAGAAGTATTTTGGCGGCGAGATGACGGCGTCACCAATTTGGTCTTGACGCCGTCAGCCTCAATTTCCTATATATAGTTTTCTAATTTTCATTTATAAAGGAGAGAAGTTTTGGAGAAACCCTAAGGCCGAACTTAGTACGAACTTTACAGGTTTTTCAAGGGTTTTCAGCCCTTGAACCCTTTCATGTGTAATTGAGATAAGTGTTCTTTTAATTCAATCAATATGTCTATGTGTTGGTTGTCTATATCTTGTTCTTGTCTTAATTCCATCATGCTAGGCTAGATCTATCTTGTGTTTGCTTAGATCTAATGAAACCTAGATGTTAATTATGTGTTGATTACTTGTTTATGGTTGTATTGGATGAATGATTTCGATGTTAGGCTTAAGAAAACTGGCAGATCTCCAAATGATAACATGCTTGAACGTCTTAGGAAATATGAACTGACGTGCACTAGGTTTTATTGGTTGTATTTAATGCATGAGTAAATTCTAATGATCCCATGTTAGGAGCTTCTTAGCCGGCTCGACATAGGAGTGAAGTAGGCACTCGTAGGATTGGGGAATTAAGTGCGCCACCCCATGAATGGTATTAAGGAATACAATCCGTCATCCACGCAACTATAACAAGTAATTAACGTGTAAAAGATATCTAGGGAGTAGTGAAATCTAAGTAAACACAACTTCTCCACTTATTACTCACAACCTTAGTTAATTTAGTTTATTTTCATTTCTAGTATTTTATTTTGATTGCATCTTTAGTATTGGGTTAGTTGACTAGCAACTAATTCCGCCCAAATCCTTAAAACCCGATATTTTTACTTGCTTTTAAAAAAATATAAAAATACAAAAATAATCATCTTTCATCTCTAGAACTAGTATTTAGGTTTTCTAATCCTAGTGACACTATTCCTAGCTGAACGATCAATCCCCCGGTACTTGTCACTATACTATACTACAACGATCAGGTACACTGCCTGGTGGGGGTTGTAAGCTTCTCAAGATCCCTTGAGAGGTAAAGCCTGGTGCGATTCCCACGTATCACCTACGCATAAGATTGAGCCTATGAATAAGATTAAACTTACGCGTAATATATAAAGTTATGCGTAGATTTTGCACTTACGCCTAATTTCATTTCTTACGCATAAGAAATGTTATGCGTAGGATTTCAATCTTACGCGTAACATTGCCTAAATTCATGAAATTTGTCTAAGTGTTGTATTATTTCAAAAGTGTAAACTCTTGTAATGGTTAACTCATGTTGTGACTAGATTGTTATAATTTTCTACTAAGTGTTTACTTCTAAAAACACAAGTTCATCATATAACAACAGTTTATCCACAAAACACCCATTGATCAATCCAAAATCTGCATTGTCATGTAATTGAATGTCTGAGCTAACAATGTAAATCATTGCTATGTTTGTGTTTGTTTATGTTCAATTCAGATGGCACAACATAATGACATTCCATATGGACCAAAACCTGAACCAAAACTCTCCTGGGAAGAAACCTTTCCCGAGGATTACTTCAGAAAGATAGGCAAGAACAACTTAAGGATCAACTTCAACAAAATCACGTGCAATGAATCTTCATGTATTGTAGCTGTGGATGCTCTCCTCTATCACCCGAACAAAATCCTGTTCACCAAGTCAGCATCTGTGGCTTGCTTCTACATACACCAATTTTGGCACACACTTCAGCTAGACCTTGGGGAAGAATCCTTTACTTGCATGCTTCATAAGAGACAAGTTTCTGTGGACATAGACACTCTTCGTAATGTTCTTGGTTTACCCGAACTTGGCCCAGAAGAAGAATACGATCCAGTACCTAACGAGGAAGAGCTGATAGAATGGTTACGGGATATTGGCTACGATGAATCAGAAGAAGTGGTGACTAGACACTCAAAGGTCAACATCAGATTTCTTCCACAACCATGGAGAACGTTGTACATCCTGATTGCTAAGTCTTTATCTGGCAGAGTCACTGGTCACGAACACCCCAAGCTCCAACACCTCAAACTTTTCTGGGATCTGGCAAACGTTAAAAAGGTGGATTATGCCAGCATTATTTGGAAAGATCTTGTGTGGCACATACAACACAAAACTACCAATATTCCATTTGTTCGTTTTACCAAATTACTCATCGAAAGCTTCCTTCGTGAGTATGATGATATTCCTCAAAGACTGGATGATGAAGCTAAGAACACATTCAGAAATGAGGACACTCTCAGATAAATTAAGAGACTTGACACCAGCACTCGTAAACAAGGAAAACCTTTTCCCGATTGTCTCTTGAATGATAAAGTGAAACTCTGTAAGAATTACAAGTACCACGTTCAAGCCCTCAAGGAAGACAAAGTTGGGTTCTTAGACGAAGTCATTCTACCGTCGTTCATGCAGAAGAAGGGGAAGAAAGGTAGCAAGTCTGGGAGCTCTGGTAGTTCTACCAAGTCTACACGGAAGAGGGGTACACTCAAGTTCAAAATTCCAGTCAAGAAACCTGAATCTATTCCTGAACCCACTCAACCACCTTCTCCACAACCGTCTGACTCAGAAACCGAATCGGATGAAGGTCCAGTTTATAGGGAAGCCTATGCAAACATCAACAAGAATGTTAATCTTGAAGATCTTGATGATATGGACATGTCTTTTGAAGATTGGGACAAAAACATTGATGAATTTGCTGAAAATGCTGAATACCCAACAAATCTCAATCAAAGACCGTTTACTGAAGCAGACACTAAATTGGAAGAAGAAAGGATTAGGAAAGAGAAGCTGAAGGAACCAATGACTGCTGAACAAGAAGCTGCTCACTCAAACATAGGCCTCTCAGTGGAAGAAGAAAATGAAAGAGCTCTCAATTTGGGTCTCCTCCACAGCAAAATAGACGCCTTCCATGCTGATCAATCTCCACCTCCTTTGTTTTCTCAAACAAACGAAGCAGGCGGATCTAGCAGAATTCTTGAGTCCACTACAGGAACCAATGCTGCTATGATTGTCTACGAAACCCCCACAGTATCACCTACCGATCTAGAAATACTTAATGCTTCAGCAACAGGAGAAGAGGAAGAGGAGGACCATATGGATACTGATGTCCCATATCTTTTGACCATGGAAGAAATGGAGATCAGAGAAAGGGCTCAAGAAGAAGAGCTAAAGAGAAAACAAGAAGCTGAAGAGGCTAGGCTAGAGGAGCTAGAACAAGCCAAATTGGAAGAAGCTATTCATTTGGAAGAAAGCAGAAAAGCTGAAGAAGCAGCCAAACTGGCAGAAGATAAGATAAGGAAAGAAGAAGAAGCCAAGCTTGCTGAAGATCTTAGGCTTAAGGCAGAAGCAGCCAAATTAGCAGAAGAACTTAAGCTTAAGGAAGAAGCTGACAAAGTGGCTGAAGAACAAAGATTACAGGAAGAGGCAGCCAGAGATAAGAATGTTGATGCCAAGGATAAACCCGAATCAGAAAGAGGAGATGATAAGGACATCACCACTCACATTGAATCTTCACAATCATCACCTCCAGCATCTGAATCTACACATGATGAATCAATCAAGAAACCCACAAGTACAAAAGCCTCTGCTGCATCCAAGTTGATTAAGAAGGCTTTTAGGAGAGTTCATGAAAAGAAGAAAAGCAAATTAGAAGATCAAGTTGAATCACTTGCAAGTCAAGTTACTGAATTGACAAAGCTTAATACGAATTTCCAAGAGCTGCGAGAAAAGGTTGACACCTTCTTAGCTAAGGATGTACAAGAAAACTTGGAAGCTACATTAGCTGCTCAAGCACATCAGTATATGGAACAACACTTAGTTGCTGAACTGAAAGATTTGCTGGCGCCAATGAGAGATGAACTCACCAAGTTTGCAGAACAAGCAGTCAAGAAAGTGATCAGATCTACCTCATTTACTCTCCGAGCAGACAAATCAACTCTACCACAACCACAGATGTCATTGGACGAATTAGAGACCCAACTCTTAGATAAATTGGCAAGTAAATTCACCTTGTCACCTGATGAAGCTAAAGTCCTGGAAGCTTTAAAAGCCAAGATGTCTAAAGAGTCCTGCAGCACTGAGGCCGACAAACTGAAACGTCAAAGAGATGATGATGACAAGGATCCTAACTCACAAGCAAAGAAACAAAAGCAAGCCGAAGGACCCTCATCTCAACCCAAAGAACCGGTTGATGAGTGTCTAAATACTCATCATTTTATACTAATCTGAACTGCCAAAACATACAAAAACACTCAAATATGTATCAAAATACTTAAAATATCTTAAAGGTGTGTTTTATATGTTTCAAATGCAAAATATGCAAAAACAGATGAAAAACGTACAAAGTTTGCATAATTGGCAGTTTCAGTCCCTCAAGTTTCATAAATTGGCAAAACTAGTCCCTGGTTATTCTAAAAACATGAAAATGTCATCAAAGGTCCTTTTTAATCATAAAGTTACATATTTAGTCCTTTGGTGCAAAGTTTCATAAAATTACAAGTTTAGTCCCTTAACTTTGGAAATTGACAGAAATGGTCCCTGGGATGTAAAAACTTTGAGAAATTCAATTTTGGTCCTTGTACTATTTATCTTATGCAGGTTTGGTCCTTATGTGAAAAGTTTGGAGAAATTGCAAAAAGGTCCCTCAAGTTTGGCGGTTTGTCAGTTTTAGTACCCGGGTATTTAAAACATGAAAAATATCAAATACACCCGTGTACTATTCATTGGTGGCAAGATAGGTCCTTGTGATTAAACTATGGGAATGTCACAATTTCAGACCCCAAACTTTGCTTAAATTACAAAAGTGGTCCTTGTGATTTCATACCTAAAAACCAAACGGACCTATGTATAATAAATAAACAAACAAACAATCCACTATCCTAATCCAACCCACCCTTTTTTCCAGCCCATCTCCACTAGCCCAGTCCAATCCCCCGGTCAAACCCGGTCAACACCCCTAAAACTAAACAACCCCAGTCACCCCGTATTTCCCTCCCAAAACCAAAACCACCATACCACCACCACTGCTCCTCCATACCACCCTCCACCTTTCATCCCAACTTGTTCCCCATTCACACCATACCTCTCCTCCACGTCCACAACCTTCCAAAACCCTAAAAACCCTCTCCACGCAAAGCTACTGACACCCAAAGACTTTGGCGCCAAGAAACGTTTTAAATGGCTAGGATGAATTGGACTACATCAATGGCTATAAAGTAGTGGGAAATGTCTTGGTGGGTCCCACAAGCTCAGAAAAGGGCTACATAATGGAAAAGATGCAGAAGTGATGGATTATTAGTTTAGGTTTTAGTTAAATTAGGTCGTAGGTAATGTAATTCAATAATTAAGTTGTATTTTAAATTAAACAAGCTTGTATTCAGTTAATGTTGTTTATTTCAATCATTAGTTAAAGTCAATTTCAAGTTTCAAGTGTTATCTCAGTCTATGCAATTTTTACTTATTTCAAGAATCACAAAAAGCTATCTGTTGTTGTTAGTTGTTGTTAAGGCTGTGCATAAGCTTATATAAGCTCTGACAAAGCTCACATAAGTTTCAGAATACCTTAATCATAAGCCTCACTTTATAAATAGAAAAATACCAAAAATTCAAATAAATAAAGGAAAAATAAAAAATTAGTGTGAAGAAAGGATTGAAGCTGAAGCAAGTGATAATCTGGATTGCTTTTGGGTATAATAGTGCTTAGTGGTAAGCTATAGGTTGTTCTTGGTCATTGGTTTCAATTCCTCAGTCCAATTCCAAGTTGTAAGCATATTCCATATTATTTTCAAAATCAGTGTTGATGCTCATAAGCTTATTTGTTGTTATTAATTGTTTATTCTACTTAATCCTAGCTCAGTAGATGGTTTTTGATTAATAGATTAGGTCCTAGTTCTAAGCATTAGTTAGTTTCATTCATGTTAATGTTATAAAGGGGTGTTTGGATTGTGTAAATTGACCTGGTCACAGGTTGTCTTTGGTGTTAGTTTTAGTTCATACAGTCTTATATATGTACCTTTAGGTTAGTTTAAACATAAAACACCTAGGTTTAATATTAGAAAGTCAAAATCATACCTCAAACCCCCTCACAGTTGACTGTGAGGGAATATAAGCCCACAAACCCTCACTTAAGCTCATATCAATAAGCTTTAGCTTATTTTAGGTCTAATATAGCTTATATTAACTAAATTAATCACTAGTGAATGTTAGA
The DNA here is from genome assembly GCA_030686995.1 of Artemisia argyi. Classification (NCBI taxonomy): domain Eukaryota; kingdom Viridiplantae; phylum Streptophyta; class Magnoliopsida; order Asterales; family Asteraceae; genus Artemisia; species Artemisia argyi. The sequence continues at coordinate 2,881,933 of CM060679.1, forward strand.
AACTCAAATAAGTCAACACACCAAGTTTCATTAAAAGTCAAGATTTGCTCAACTCAGATTTTTCTCAAAAACTCCAAGAATTTTGTAGAATTTAGGAGTAGGTCTGAGGACTTGGAACTTGTTCCTAGTTCAAGTACACCACCTCAACTTTGATTTCACAACTTCATTATATTTTTAGGAATTTAGTACTGGGCCCCACTCAACCCTAAACACAGTTGCAGGGAGAATATCTCCCCTGCACACCAGATAGTCAGTCACCACCACCAACTTTGGTGGTGATTTCTGACCAACTCAGTGGGCCCCACACCTCCTAGTTAGTTTCTTTGAACCCCCCTCCTAGTAGACTTTTAGGTTTGATCTTTGGCTTGACCTGGTACTCAGTGGACCCTACCTAGATTAGTCCCAAAACCTTGTCCCCATTCTGTGTTATATTCAGTTTTTGGATTAGCTTAATTGTGCTTATTGGCTTATCTACTGAGCTTATTTAGCTAAATTAAGCTTTGACAAGTTCAAACAACTTATTAGAACCAGAAAATACCAAGGTGGGTCCTACATAAGCTCATTTGAGCTTATTTGCTCATTAAGTCAACTAAAGTCAACTGTTTTGATCATTAGCTTTTTCTCAGCTTATTTTTAAGTTCTATAATTATTGTTTTTATTAAAGTTGTCTATTTTTATATATAATATAGTTTTGTAAAAGAAAAATCCAGAAAAAACAATATAAAATTAAGTGATAGTTTCTATTTAATTTAATTTAATTTTAATTTTCATTTTTATATTTTTATTAAGTAATCTGTATTTTTATATTTTTATTAAATTCCTTATATATTAAAGTATTTTTCATAATTTTATTAGATTTTTATAATATCATTTGATAATTATTAGAATTAAAAATAGTTTTATTAGTAATTAATCAATAAATAAGTTTAAAATAGCATAATTAGTTTTTATATAGTAACACCTATATTTTATATTTTTCCTAGCTTCTATAAGTCATAAGATAATTTTAGAAATTTTCTTGTGATTTATACTGTTCATTTAATAGTTTTTATAATTTAATTAGTGTAATTGGTAATTAAATAATAAATAGAATAATAATTAGTAAACTAGTTTATAAATATATAAAATAAAGTTTTTATAATTTTTTAGGATTCCTATGATGGTTAATTAGATTTATAAAAATTTTCATAATTTTCTAAGTTAGTTTAATATTATTTGTAATTTATAATAGTATAATTAGTAAAATTAATATAAATAGTTTTTAATTAATAGAAAATACACAAAAAGACAAAAAGAATTATTTTTATTTTTTATACTTTCTTCAAGTTCTATTTTAGGTTTAGAAAATATTTTTATAAGTTTTTAGTTTAATTTGTAATATTTATAATTTTCTAATTAAATAGTTAAATAGTTTTTATTTAAATAATTAATAATAAATAATATAATAATCTAAAAAGTAGTTTTCTTTTTAATTTAATTTTATTTTAAGTTTAAGTTTATAGAATTTTCATTTTTAACCCTTGTAGTTTATTTTTCTTAAAACTCACCTTTTTCTCAGTACGCAGTCGCGTCTGATTTTAATTTGGTGTACGTTTTAAATACCTAGGTTTCACGTAATCATTCCATTAGCTTATTTAAGTTATTTTAAGTTATAAAACCCTAGTTAAACACACACACACTTTTATAACCTTACCTGTTCACATTCACTAATCACAGATTCGTTTATAATATCACATCGCACACCTCGTTGGGACTTACGACCCGGGAAAACACTGTATTCCTCGGAAGCATTTGCCTCATCTTAGTTTGACTTGGTTGACCATCACCTGGTAAACTTAGTTGACTGTTTGAGGCGAATCAAAATTTGGCGCCGCTGCCGGGGAGGTTGTGCGCTTATTCTAAACGATTTTGCGTATTAGTGAGTTTGGATATACATCCATTGTATATTTACCATCTTTTATCCATATTTTATAAAACAAAACCCAAAAATATTCACCTTTATACCCTCTATCTATTTGATTCTACCTTCTTACACCCATCTCATACATAATTCTTATGGCGTCTCTCGGTTACAAGTGTTTTCACTGTAAAAGCCCGATTGAGAACGGCTTTCGTTGTCTCCGGTGTATTTGTGAGAAATGTGGCAATAATTGTAGTAACAGATTTTGTACTGTGTGCAATCTGTTCATAAGTCCAAATTCTCTCAATGATTCACCAAATTCTCCCAACTACCCTTCACAGCCCGAGATACGTGCTATTAATGACGAACCTTCAAAAATTAATCCTAACCTTTCACGGTTTACGGTTAACAGTTTGTCAAGCAAACGTACAGAGCTTAGGGCAGTGACTGAAAAGAACGATTTACCTAACCTTCACGTTTATCAAGAACCAAAACCTGAGACCATAACGGAAGTGGTGGAAATTCCTAGCTCTAAGAGCACACCACTTGTCCCACCTCCAGATTTTGTTCCTTGTGACGGTTGTGGTGAACCTCTTTTCGGTTTTCCATGTCGTTGGTGTACATGTGAACAATGTGGTAATGATATTCAAAACGGGAGTTGTTTGTTTTGTGGATCGAGTAATTCATTTGCTTATGATCCTAATCAAAACTCATTCAACGACTCCTCAAATTTTTCAAACTACCCATCACATTCATACGAGCAAGAATCATATTATCCAAATCTCAATGATGCTTCGTATCAAAATACACCAAGCCAGACTCAACAGTTTAACTGTTGTGAGTACTGTGGAGGTCCACACTTTAGCTCTGATTGTCAAACAAGGAATCCATTTCCTTGTAACAATTACGACTTTTCGTTTCAAGACCCACCTCCACAGTACCAAATGAACCAAGCAACTCCTCAAAACCAGCAAGACCCTTGTCTAGAGGTTCTTGAAAAACTTAAAAACATTAGAGAGGAGTTAGCTAATATGTCGTTTCACAACGCACCAAGTTTTTCTTGTGTACATTGTGGGGGTCCTCATGATGATTTTAAATGTCAACCGTATTATAAACCTGAACATTGTTCTAGTTCTAATACATCCGGTTTTGACACATTCACACCCCCACAGTTTCCACTCACTCAATATTCTCGTGATAAATCTATCACGGAATTACTTGCTGAAAAACATGCTGCTAGAGACGAAAGAAGCATGGAAGAATTACTAGTCTTGGAACAAGCAGCTATAACACGTACCAAATTCCAAAATGCTGTTCTTCTCGATGAGGATGATGAAAGTGATGATACCATATCATGTTCATCAATTGAGACTCCTTCCATGCATATGCAGGGAGAAAAGAATATAACTGAATCACCAGCAGTAGAAATAATGGAACTTGTAGACTCCATTACTGCTAGTCCTTCTCAACTCCCTGAGTCTGTTATCACACCCGAGGTTCCCACTCACTCTCTGAACATGGGGGACGAGCATCTTGACACTATTCCTGCAAAGGAATCGGACGAATTCATAAAGTCTAGTGTTGAGAACCTTGTCCCAATCCCAAGAGAGTCACAGGGAATTCTTGATCATGTGTGTGATATTCTTCCCCCTCTTGTCTTTCCAAATAATCATACTGAGATGTTCTCTGATTCTGATGAGAACTATTCTTTATCTTGTGGAGACATAAGTTATGTGGGGGAATTACCTTCTGAGCTTGTCAACTCAGAAGAAGAGAATGAGGAAGAACTCATCCAAGACGAATCTCTTCGTCTTACATTATTAAATGCTAATCTTCTCATTTCTAGAATCGAGGCTTTTAATGAAAAGCCTATTTCATCTCCTATCCCCGTCAAGGATAGTGAGGTTTTGATCAATGATTCTATTCCTGAATTGCAAACGTTCCATTTTGATCAAACGGAAGAGAAGATAAGTGGTATCACCACTTCCCATTCTTATAATTCTCTTCCCGTTTATGAATCATTTACTTTTGAGGAGTTCCCCAATGAACTCACTCAAATCAATCCCGAATACGAATCATTCACCTTTGAGGAGTTCTCCGGTGAACTCACTCATATCATATCTCCTCCGGAGGATGATAGTTTTTATTTTGATCTAGACATACCCATAATATGTCTTGATCAAACGAGCTTAAATGAGGAGATTCATGAATCAATGAATTCTCCTATTGAGGAAGAAGAGTTAGTTATGATTTTCATCATGACTTTCTTTCTTTTCTTCATATATTCTGTTCCCTATCCTGTTCTTCACTCTTTCGGGAGTGAAGACATAATCTTTGATCCCGGCATTCTCATTTATAAATTATGAGCCGGTTACTTATCTCATCGGTGTGGAACTTTCACGTGTTTCAAATGTTTATCCAAACATCTTGAATGAAAGTCCGATGAGATTGTCTCTTCCACTTACTTCCCCATGGACAAATGAATACGGGGTCGAGTCAAGCTAGTGACTCGGGAATCAAAAATATTAGCACAAACATGGGTTTTCACTCGTGTGTAACACCCTAGTGTGGGGGAGATGCCCCACATGTTGTATATATATATCTCTAAAAAAAAAAAAAAAAAAAAAAAAAAAAAAAAAAAAAAAAATGAATGAAAAAGAAAATGTACATATAGTGATAGCTTCTATTTAAGAAGTTTTATCTAAAAAAATAAATTGTATGTATATACATCTTAAATAAAGGCTATATAATATTTTCTTCTTACGTTCTAAGTTCGGTTTAACACCCGGTACTTTGAATATTGAGGACAATATTCAGTTCTAAGTGTGGGGGGAGATTCGTCTAACGAATTTAAACACATGTTCCATCAAGAACCCCCATTTTAGCCAAAATTTTAAAAATTTTTCTCACTTAGAACGCAATAAATGGTATCAATCCTCCATGTCTAACCCACAACAGGATTGGCTAATCCAGGAGCAAACGGTTCTTGGTAAAGATAACTCAAACCCGTTTATGGCTTGCAATTTGCCAAAAATTGTATGGTTCCTCAACTCCCCATTATCCTCAAAAGCTAATGAGTTGGCTAGCCCGCAAGATTATGGCTTGTGGTAAAGGCCGTGAAAAACCATAATTGGTAATCAGCTCACCAAGATGTTGACTATTCCATCAAGAGTTGGCTAGTCCAGAAGCAAACGGCTTTTGGTAAAGACTAATCAAATCCGTTGACAGCTGGTGATTTGCTCAAAATCACACGGTTATCAGGTGTGCCACAGTTCTTACACCTGGCTACTCCAGAAGTAATGGCTTTTGGTAAAGAGTTTTTCAAATCCATTAAGTTTTTCTCAATAGATTGCTAGGGACTAGCAATAGTTTAGTGTGGGGGATTGATGAGTGTCTAAATACTCATCATTTTATACTAATCTGAACTGCCAAAACATACAAAAACACTCAAATATGTATCAAAATACTTAAAATATCTTAAAGGTGTGTTTTATATGTTTCAAATGCAAAATATGCAAAAACAGATGAAAAACGTACAAAGTTTGCATAATTGGCAGTTTCAGTCCCTCAAGTTTCATAAATTGGCAAAACTAGTCCCTGGTTATTCTAAAAACATGAAAATGTCATCAAAGGTCCTTTTTAATCATAAAGTTACATATTTAGTCCTTTGGTGCAAAGTTTCATAAAATTACAAGTTTAGTCCCTTAACTTTGGAAATTGACAGAAATGGTCCCTGGGATGTAAAAACTTTGAGAAATTCAATTTTGGTCCTTGTACTATTTATCTTATGCAGGTTTGGTCCTTATGTGAAAAGTTTGGAGAAATTGCAAAAAGGTCCCTCAAGTTTGGCGGTTTGTCAGTTTTAGTACCCGGGTATTTAAAACATGAAAAATATCAAATACACCCGTGTACTATTCATTGGTGGCAAGATAGGTCCTTGTGATTAAACTATGGGAATGTCACAATTTCAGACCCCAAACTTTGCTTAAATTACAAAAGTGGTCCTTGTGATTTCATACCTAAAAACCAAACGGACCTATGTATAATAAATAAACAAACAAACAATCCACTATCCTAATCCAACCCACCCTTTTTTCCAGCCCATCTCCACTAGCCCAGTCCAATCCCCCGGTCAAACCCGGTCAACACCCCTAAAACTAAACAACCCCAGTCACCCCGTATTTCCCTCCCAAAACCAAAACCACCATACCACCACCACTGCTCCTCCATACCACCCTCCACCTTTCATCCCAACTTGTTCCCCATTCACACCATACCTCTCCTCCACGTCCACAACCTTCCAAAACCCTAAAAACCCTCTCCACGCAAAGCTACTGACACCCAAAGACTTTGGCGCCAAGAAACGTTTTAAATGGCTAGGATGAATTGGACTACATCAATGGCTATAAAGTAGTGGGAAATGTCTTGGTGGGTCCCACAAGCTCAGAAAAGGGCTACATAATGGAAAAGATGCAGAAGTGATGGATTATTAGTTTAGGTTTTAGTTAAATTAGGTCGTAGGTAATGTAATTCAATAATTAAGTTGTATTTTAAATTAAACAAGCTTGTATTCAGTTAATGTTGTTTATTTCAATCATTAGTTAAAGTCAATTTCAAGTTTCAAGTGTTATCTCAGTCTATGCAATTTTTACTTATTTCAAGAATCACAAAAAGCTATCTGTTGTTGTTAGTTGTTGTTAAGGCTGTGCATAAGCTTATATAAGCTCTGACAAAGCTCACATAAGTTTCAGAATACCTTAATCATAAGCCTCACTTTATAAATAGAAAAATACCAAAAATTCAAATAAATAAAGGAAAAATAAAAAATTAGTGTGAAGAAAGGATTGAAGCTGAAGCAAGTGATAATCTGGATTGCTTTTGGGTATAATAGTGCTTAGTCGTAAGCTATAGGTTGTTCTTGGTCATTGGTTTCAATTCCTCAGTCCAATTCCAAGTTGTAAGCATATTCCATATTATTTTCAAAATCAGTGTTGATGCTCATAAGCTTATTTGTTGTTATTAATTGTTTATTCTACTTAATCCTAGCTCAGTAGATGGTTTTTGATTAATAGATTAGGTCCTAGTTCTAAGCATTAGTTAGTTTCATTCATGTTAATGTTATAAAGGGGTGTTTGGATTGTGTAAATTGACCTGGTCACAGGTTGTCTTTGGTGTTAGTTTTAGTTCATACAGTCTTATATATGTACCTTTAGGTTAGTTTAAACATAAAACACCTAGGTTTAATATTAGAAAGTCAAAATCATACCTCAAACCCCCTCACAGTTGACTGTGAGGGAATATAAGCCCACAAACCCTCACTTAAGCTCATATCAATAAGCTTTAGCTTATTTTAGGTCTAATATAGCTTATATTAACTAAATTAATCACTAGTGAATGTTAGAAACTCAAATAAGTCAACACACCAAGTTTCATTAAAAGTCAAGATTTGCTCAACTCAGATTTTTCTCAAAAACTCCAAGAATTTTGTAGAATTTAGGAGTAGGTCTGAGGACTTGGAACTTGTTCCTAGTTCAAGTACACCACCTCAACTTTGATTTCACAACTTCATTATATTTTTAGGAATTTAGTACTGGGCCCCACTCAACCCTAAACACAGTTGCAGGGAGAATATCTCCCCTGCACACCAGATAGTCAGTCACCACCACCAACTTTGGTGGTGATTTCTGACCAACTCAGTGGGCCCCACACCTCCTAGTTAGTTTCTTTGAACCCCCCTCCTAGTAGACTTTTAGGTTTGATCTTTGGCTTGACCTGGTACTCAGTGGACCCTACCTAGATTAGTCCCAAAACCTTGTCCCCATTCTGTGTTATATTCAGTTTTTGGATTAGCTTAATTGTGCTTATTGGCTTATCTACTGAGCTTATTTAGCTAAATTAAGCTTTGACAAGTTCAAACAACTTATTAGAACCAGAAAATACCAAGGTGGGTCCTACATAAGCTCATTTGAGCTTATTTGCTCATTAAGTCAACTAAAGTCAACTGTTTTGATCATTAGCTTTTTCTTAGCTTATTTTTAAGTTCTATAATTATTGTTTTTATTAAAGTTGTCTATTTTTATATATAATATAGTTTTGTAAAAGAAAAATCCAGAAAAAACAATATAAAATTAAGTGATAGTTTCTATTTAATTTAATTTAATTTTAATTTTCATTTTTATATTTTTATTAAGTAATCTGTATTTTTATATTTTTATTAAATTCCTTATATATTAAAGTATTTTTCATAATTTTATTAGATTTTTATAATATCATTTGATAATTATTAGAATTAAAAATAGTTTTATTAGTAATTAATCAATAAATAAGTTTAAAATAGCATAATTAGTTTTTATATAGTAACACCTATATTTTATATTTTTCCTAGCTTCTATAAGTCATAAGATAATTTTAGAAATTTTCTTATGATTTATACTGTTCATTTAATAGTTTTTATAATTTAATTAGTGTAATTGGTAATTAAATAATAAATAGAATAATAATTAGTAAACTAGTTTATAAATATATAAAATAAAGTTTTTATAATTTTTTAGGATTCCTATGATGGTTAATTAGATTTATAAAAATTTTCATAATTTTCTAAGTTAGTTTAATATTATTTGTAATTTATAATAGTATAATTAGTAAAATTAATATAAATAGTTTTTAATTAATAGAAAATACACAAAAAGACAAAAAGAATTATTTTTATTTTTTATACTTTCTTCAAGTTCTATTTTAGGTTTAGAAAATATTTTTATAAGTTTTTAGTTTAATTTGTAATATTTATAATTTTCTAATTAAATAGTTAAATAGTTTTTATTTAAATAATTAATAATAAATAATATAATAATCTAAAAAGTAGTTTTCTTTTTAATTTAATTTTATTTTAAGTTTAAGTTTATAGAATTTTCATTTTTAACCCTTGTAGTTTATTTTTCTTAAAACTCACCTTTTTCTCAGTACGCAGTCGCGTCTGATTTTAATTTGGTGTACGTTTTAAATACCTAGGTTTCACGTAATCATTCCATTAGCTTATTTAAGTTATTTTAAGTTATAAAACCCTAGTTAAACACACACACACTTTTATAACCTTACCTGTTCACATTCACTAATCACAGATTCGTTTATAATATCACATCGCACACCTCGTTGGGACTTACGACCCGGGAAAACACTGTATTCCTCGGAAGCATTTGCCTCATCTTAGTTTGACTTGGTTGACCATCACCTGGTAAACTTAGTTGACTGTTTGAGGCGAATCACCGGTCATTCCTCCAACTACAACAACTTCTACTCAACAACCCAAGGCATCTGGTTCTGGTCCTAAAGCCCATGACCACTTTGAATACACAGGCGGAGATGAGATTCCTTAGACCGATGAAGTACCAGAACCGTCATCTACAAAGAAGAAAGAAAGGAAACGAAAACATTATCAGCACAAACCAGACACCTCTTTAAAAGGCACAGAACCTAAGAAACCGAAAAACATTCTCAAATGGCTTGACGAAGACAAAACTGCCGATTACTCCTGGTTTGACAAGATGATTAATTTGCAACCACCACTTGCAGATGATCAAGAACCTCTCGATGGTCGAACAGTGGAATACGCTCAGTTGATTCAACAGAAATTTCACATGAAAAAGATGAACAAGAAAGAGTTACGAAGAATCAAGAATGATGCGTTCAATCTTCTGAAAGATCGGTCTGCTAACTCCATCGAACTTGAATATCATCTAGAAAATATTGCTCGAGCTATGTCAAGCAATATTGGCTGGATCAATCCTGAATCTCACATCGATCCGGTCACAAGGAAGACATCACCATACATAACTGACTGGTCTAAACCACTGCCTATGATTGGAAAGCCTAAGGAACCCAAGATCCCTTACAAGTTCTTCTTCAACAACGACTTGGAATTTTTACAACATGGCAGCAAGATTGAAAAGAAGTACGCCACATCACTTACCTTCTCCATACCTGCAGCGAGATACCTCAACAACGCCATCGAAGAAGAAGCCTCCGACTTATACATCGATAAAGTTGTTGACTATGACCGGAACGCACTCTATGGTATACATCATTGGCCAGATAACCAGGCACAGTATTATCGAAGCAGCAGACTCAATCAGACTATGGGTAATGTGACAAGTGAATTGAAGATTGTCTCGATCCAGTTCATTTCGACAGTTACTCACTTTGGGTACCCCTTCCTCAGCAAAATAGTACTCAAAAGACTTGATGAAAAAGAGTACGAGATTTCCGAGTCGGACTTTCCACGATTACTCCTCAACGACATAGAAGATATGTATCTGCTCAAAGTTCAAGGAAAGCTTTGCAACTTACCCAAACCTATGAAGCTTGCCTTTATCACAACTCTCCTAATCTTCATCAGACAAATAGTCATCAGAGAAAGAGTAGAAGATCTTCAACTGGGAGTGGAAAGTTATCAGAAGAAGTTGAATCTCACCAAACCTAACCTTTTCAACATCCCCAACCTTCAACATCAATCTCAGTACACCTTGATCAGGCATTCAGCATTTGGGTTCACATACCGCAGTGTAAACGGTCGAAACTGCTTCATGGCCTATGAAGAAATCCATAAGTTCTGTGTTGAAACCCTGAAGTTCGTCAGAGATGGAATCAAAAGCAGATTGGATGACATAGCACCGGGCAAATCCAAAAGGTGGAATACCGATGAGGCCAGAGAGGCTCGCAGATTCATTACAAGGATTGAGAACCGGTTGAAGCATAGGGATCAGTTTAGGAGATTGGAAAGCTATGTTGGAGGCAGACCAGGATTTCCGGTGTTGACGTTTCGGAGACCAGAATGGTAGCAAATTTGTAAGAACTTGATTTGATTTGTCAAATACTATTCTTCATGATGGCTTGTGCACGCATTACAGTGCACAACCCGAACTTGTAAAGAAAGGACCCTGAGGTACGCATCAGTGCCTCAATCCTAATATAAGGAGCGAAGGCTTCTTACTTTTGAGTACAATTAATCAAATACTTTATGATTTTCATAATTCTGCTCAAAAGGACAAGTATTTCACCTAAATAAGACCTAATCACTTGTTGAGGGGGAGCACTTGTCAAAAACAAAAATACTTTGTTCCATATCTGTCAAAAATTAAAATAAGAATAACATATTTTAATCTAAAAGGATTGTCAAAAACATCATTTTATATGCTATTTTTGAGGGGGAGAAAAATGGAAAAGTGATTAAAATATAAGTAGTCAAAAGGCTAAAAGTTGTATCGTGTGCGAGCTAGACTCAGAATTGACCCAGGAATTGACGAGACATTAAAAGTTAGTAATCTCGAAAAGACTTATTCTTGACGGGTAATAACATCAAGTTAGTTACTAGAGCTAGTTGTCACCTAAAAGCTGACAATGGATCTCTTTAACTAACCACGTAAGCGTGTCTCGAAAAGGATTTGTCTTAGTAGAAAAGTACCGTCTCGAGAAACTTTCTGTGGACTTGACTAGGCCGGGTAATAACTTCAGGCTAGTCTAACTAGTGATGTAAGTGTGTCTCGAATCGGTCTTGTTCACTGAAAGTGGATCAATTCAAAATGCTTGCTCCTCCCGCATGTGCAAATTTATTATATACTTATGAGCACATGTGAAGGGGGAGCCCTTCAAAAGTGTACACAAAACTCTCAAAGTGTTAACCAAAATATTTGATTATCACAAACACTTTGAGAGATTTTCAAACAAAGGTTTCTTGGCTATTGTCAGATAATCATGGAGTTATAAGGTGATTAAGATAGGAAATACAGTCCTATGATCCGCCAGAGCCGAAGGGATCTACCCAAGGACATCACCAATAGATAGAATTAGAAGTCCTTAGGTATGATACGATAAAAGGAGAAAAGAATGAAAGGGAAAGAAGGAGTTGAAGAATTAAAAAGAAAAGTAAAGAAAAGGGTGAAAAGAAATAGCCCTCCATATGTTCAACCTTAGGGCAGACACCGGGTTCAATTCGTATGCTACTGGTTGTTGCTAAGGCAACGCCGGTATTGAAGATAAAGTCGTCATGGACCCAGTGACGTAATGCACTAAACCTTCTTAACCACTCAAGTTCTCTTAAAAGAGCTTGTTTCATTCTCACGGGGAACCAGTGTAATCTATCAACTTATCTCTTAGAGATGGTTGATATTGAAGAAGGAGACCCCTCCCTAGTCTCCGCATAGGAAACCTAAGTGTGCACTTATAGAGTCTAGAGCCATGAGATACATCAAAAATCTCTTAGGAACACTTAGTATTTCTACAAATGGTGTTCTACATCAATGGACACCAGCTGTAAATTATCGAGTCCTTCGCAGATCTTAGCAATCTGCCGAGAACGTTTATGAGAGAATTACGTATGTATTTCTCAATGATTGAATGGAAATTCCTGCCAGGGTCAACATCAAACAGCCCTGACAGCAGGTCACTTCGGTAACCCCACAAGGGTTACGCTTAGTGTTCGCGGTGGTTCCATAGCGGTCTACAGTCGTGGAGTGATCCACAGCGACTCACCCAGTCATTGAGCTACTTAGTAGGTCTCGTAATCTCCTTCGGGAGTATCTGATATGGGAACGGCCTTGATAAGGATTAGAAGGAGTCTTCACACTATGCTGTTGACGAACTCTAATTCCTTATCTGTAAGTACCGGTTGTTTATTGCTAATTGTTTACTTGCAGGTACATCACCTCCATGATGGTAGATTCCAACATGCTCATACATACATCTTGAAGCAAATGATAGCTCCCCCAAAGATCTTAGCACCACAATGTTCAAAGAAAGATTCTACGCCAATAAGAAGAATCTACAAAGTTTAAAGACTAAAGATCTTAGAAGTATGAAAAGGACTTCATGCACGTGAAAGTCTAAAGATGTATGAGTATGTTGGAATGGCGGACAACCACCACAGACGCATGAGTGACGAACGGCAGACTACTTCATAACACAATCACTACACCATCACCGATGAACAAAGACATAGAGCAAAGTACATTCATTACACAACATTTTTTTTGAAGACGTCTAAAGATTTACATGTCACAAGTCAACAACAAAGATGAATAAGTCAAGCAACCGTGATGACCGAACCTTAGGGGGAGATTGTTGGGAACATACTTTCGTATTTAGTCAAGTCTCGGTCATTACCTTTTTTAATAGGTTGCTTAGTTATTTATTTCATTATGTTTAAGTTACAAGGCTTATGTATTAAAGTCCAATGGGCTTGAAGCCCACGTTTTCTAGATGAATGAGGGAGGAAGGGAGTGTTGCCCTACTCCTCCCCTATATATACTAAGCTTATGTAAACTTTAATATTGTTGGTTATTTGAATATCCTAATGAAACTCTTCTTCTTTCACTCTTCATAATCTTATAATCAACCATCTCTTATTCTCATCTCATTTCTTATACTTGTGTTTACTAAATGGTGACCTAACAGTTTACTAAAGGGGATTGGGGAAAACTAGCTCGGGAATCATAGTATTCTAGAGGAATAAAGGGTAGGAATATGCTTATATATGAGGATCATATATTTGCATATGGGATAGTTAGGGGTAGAATCTCTAACTAGAACGAAGATAGCTTAAGAAAGCTAAGGAAAGAAGTGAAGGTTTAGAGATCGGAGGAGAACGAATTCAGATCTCTATGGTGAAGAATGAGGATTCTCACCATCGGTAAGGGGAAAATGTTGAAAAGGTTAGGGTAAGGGAAATTTAAAACAGTTTAGAGATTCTATATACCTAAGACATCAGGGTAGGTTTCCTAAGATCCTAAGGGTAAGGGTTAAGGGTAGGTTATAACAAGTACCAAACTTATTATGTTTTATGGGTTATACCTAATTTTCCTAAGGGTTTACTATTGGGTTAAGGGTGTCCTAAGGTGAAGGGCATTCCTAAGTCTAGTTATCCTAATTGAGGGGTACCAGGTAGTTTCTAAATCCTAACTTGTTTTATTTATTTTCTATTCTACTTATCCTATAGGCACTAACTATTCTAATGCATATCTCCTAGGGTTATTTATCAATTAGGGTTTTCTAAAGTTTCCTAATTTCCTAATTCCATGAGTTGTTTTCTAAGTTTTCCTCATCATTATCTATGATCTTTTCTAAAGTTCAAATCCTAAAGCGGGCAAAGGCTATTTTATGGTGATGTTTTATTTGGTTTTTCTATATTTTAACTATTGTAAAACGGTTTTCTTGTAAAGTCTTTCTTAAACTACTATAGTCAGGTTGATTATCTAAGTTATTATTGTTATGACCTTTTTCTATCTTCTCAAGGAGATCAAGAAAAATTTCATCTAAGTTATTTAAAATCTCCTGTAATTGGTTTTCTTCATCTTCTAGAGTTAACCTAGAGGGTTTTTCTCCAATTTCATCTTTCCAAGATGGAATGGGAGGGTTTATTAGGTAAGGGGTATGGTTTAAGGTATAGGGTTGCCTAAGGTCATATCTAGGGGTATAGGTAGGGATAGGGTGTTTAGGTATATATGGTTCTCTCGGAAGAAAGAAACCATGGGGGTTCTTTTCTAGAGGTAGGAAAAAGTGGATGTATAATAGGGTTTAGGGGAGGTAGGGGTGATGTATTAGCATAGAAATCTCTTATGTGTTTTAAATGAGGGTTATCTACAGAAGGGGTATATCCTAAGAGTGAAGGTTTATCTAAACTATTTCTAGAGCCGTTTAAGTTATAGGGTTTAGGGGAATAATCTAGTATATTCGGAGAGGAAAAATCATTCTCTGGATGTAGACTAGATGAGACAGGGGTATAGTAGTGGGGAGTAGACATAACTATATAATAAAGAAAATACTGTAAATCATTTAGCAGTTAAGTAGGAAATTATTATACTTACCTTAGCACGTATGGTTGTGGAGGATGGCAAAGGTACTGAGGACTTTCTCGGGTTTAGGAAAAATAGTTGTAGTTTAGGTTTTGACCTTATTCTCTACAACTGAAGCTCTGATGCCAATCTGTAACACCCCCATTTTTCACTGATCGCAGCGGATAAAGTGTTTGCGGTATTACTTCATAGAATCACATATACAATAAAAGAAAATGACTCGAAAACAGAGGTTTTAGAAATTTAATTATCAGTCATAATTATCAGAGTTTTAATTATAAAAGATTTACTTTTATTTTTTATAAGGTCCCAAAAATCTAAGAGTTAGGTTGTGTTTGAATGATAACCATGAAAAGTCCTCCGAGTTCAGTACCTCCTTCTGCCATGGATCCATAGAAGTAATATACCTAGAATACATGCTTAAAAAGTCAACACTAGGTGTTGAGTGAGAATCATAGGTTTAGGGGTTAGTGAATACAACTTCCCTCGGTTCAATTGTTACACCCATCTGGGAAAATGTAAGTTTTGTGATAATTATGATGCATGCACAATTGTCAGGAGTGTAGTATGTTGCACTAAGCTCATGAATCACACCTTAACGATCCGGGTCATGCGGGCTGCAGACCCAACATGAGGGGATAGAAGGATAACTTGCCAAAGTTATTCCTTGAGTGGATTCAAATATAGTACTTATTGGTACCACCTAGTGGGGTGTTAATACCAACGGGAGTTGTCAAACTCCAATAGATCTATCAACTATATTCGCGTTCGCGTGGGTAAAATATCCCAAACGATTAGATTCATGAATTTTGGTTATGTAGTGGTGGCAGTTAGTTTACTCGTGCAAACAACCAAAGAAAAAGACTTGTATTCGGTTTTAAGTAAAGCATTTTGCATGTATCCCCCTCACAGGGTTTGTAAAGCATTTAAGGTAAAAATATTCAAAAAAGTATGAGGCTACGAAATCACCTGGGTTTAGAGTAATCTAAGTGATGCAAATAGTGACTCGGAAACTAGACCGCTGATGCGTGGGAATTGCACTAGGCTTTACCTCTCGAGGAATCTCGAGAAGCTTACAACCCCCACCAGGCAGTGTATCTGATCGTTGTAGTATAGTATAGTGACAAGTACCGGGGGATTGATCGTTCAACTCAGGAATAGTGTCGCTAGGATTAGAAAGCCTAAAAACTAGGTCTAGAGGTGAGGGATGATTCTTTTTGTATTTCTTTATGTTTTATAAAAGCAAGTAAAATCTCGGGTTTTGGAAGAGTGGGCGGAATTAGTTGCTAGTCAACTAACCCAATAACTAAGATGCAATCAAAATAAAATAACAAAAATGTAAATAAATTAAATTAAACTAGTGGTGTGAGCAATATGTGGGAGAATTGTGTTTACTTAGATTTCACTACTCCCTAGGTATCTTTTACAGGTTAATTACTTGTTACAGTTGCGTGGATGACGGGTTATATTCCTTAATACCATTCATGGGGTGGCGTACTTACTTCCCCTATTCTATAAGCTCCTACTTCACTCATATGTCGAGCCGGCTAAGAAGCTCTTAACATGGGATCACTAGAATTCGCTCATGCATTAAATACAACCATAAAAACCTAGTACACATCGGTTCATGTTTCTTAAGACGTTCAAGCAAGTTACACAATGGAGATCTGCCAGTTTTCTTAAGCTTAACATTGAAATCATTCATCCATTACAACTATAAACAAGAAATCAACCTATAATCAACATCTAAGTTTCATTACATCTAAGCAAACACACAAAAGATCTAGCCTAGCATGTTAAAATCAAGACAAGCATAAGATATATTCAAACAGCACATAGACATATTGAATGAATTGAAAGAAGACTTATCTTAATTGAACATGAAGGGTTTCAAGGGGTGAAACCCTTGAAAATACTGTTACAAACGACCTAGGGTTTATTAGGTTCGGCCCTAGAATTCTCCACACAAGTTCCTCTTTAAAATAGAAAAGTATATATAGATTTTGTGAGGTGACGGCGTCAAGAGGAAATTTCTGACGCCGTCATCTCGCCGCCAATAAAGTTCTCGGACTGCCTAGATCTGGGTCTGACGCTGTCATGTGTAATTCTGCTCTAGGCCGTCACCAAAATTACTCTTGACGCCCTACTTCTGACGCCGTCACGTTTTCTCTGGGTCGTCATGCATTTTAATCCTGACGTCATCAAATTTTCCTTCTTGACGCCGTTAGGTACTGTTCCCAGCAAGAAAAATTAAGTCTTTGCCGTTTTCTTCACTTTTATGCTCTAAAAACGTCCAAAATGCTTCCTTTTCCAGAATTCACTCCCAAAGTACCTAAAATCACAAAAGGAACGATTTAGGGCAATATTTGATCAAATAAATTCCAATTCCGGCTTAAATGACCCCCTAAAAATGGTTCATTTTTCGCCTCATCAATCGCATTACTCACGTATCCTAGTGTGTTGTTAGTTTTGTACATATGTCAAGCTTTCGTTATCATGTTTATGTTTCTCAAGTTATTGTTTTTAGGTTTGTTAATGTTTTATATATAACATAACACCGTTCAGGCCATTGTAATTCAGAAGTATATGACTCCTCACATGAAGCTCCCTACTATTGTATTATGTTATCAACATAATACCGTTCGGGCCATCATAATTCAGAAGTTAATACTCCTCACACAAAGCTCCCTATTATTGAGTTATGTTGTTATTAGGGTTTAGTTATAATCATATCACCGTTTGGGCCATCATATCTCAGAAGTGTATATGCAATAATCGTTCGAGGAGTCAGGGCACTTTAATTCGTAAACCCAACAAACTCGTCAAAAGCGAAATATCCACATAGTATTCCTCGCATGAAGCTCCCTAGTATTGTGTTATGCTTCTAACTTTATTTAGGTTTTATACTTATATGATATTTTCACTTTTTACCCTTATAGTATATATATTTACGTTTTCTACCCTAAATTTATATTACTTATATTACTTATACTAATAACTATCTATACTTGACACAACTAGTCCCTAGACTTCTATATTTTATGTAACTAACCTAAGACTCTTAAGTTTTCTATATTTACCATTTAGACCTTTAACTTTATGATATTTATGTTTTTAGTCCTTTTTAGTTTATACTTATTTTAATATCTATCCTAGGGTTTTAATATTATGCAAAATTCTAGGAAATGTCAAAAACAGTCCCTAGACTTTATAATTTCAGGAATTTATGATATATACCCTTATGCATGTAAATTTTTGCAAAACTAGTCCTAATATGCGTGTAACTTATATTTTATCTAGCAACTAAGTTTTCTAGCTTATGTTTAACTTATTTTAACTTATCTAGGTTATTTATAACTAGTGTATGACCTAAAATAATAAATTATAGCATGCATGCAAGTATATGACTCAATCTAGGGTTTTAAAATGTGAACTAGTAAACGAAATGGTTCAAGACTCATTGATTGATGGAAAAGCCGTCAACTAAAGTCAACCACGGATGTGGTCAAGATAGTCAAACTCCTTAGGCTCAATGCTCCGCGGAATATAGTGGTTTCCCCGGGTCGTTATGTCCCGACGAGGTGTGGATGGTTATAAAACGGGTTTGTGATCGGGTGAATTTGGACAGAAAGGGGACTGTGATTGATTACACTACTGATTTATACAATAAAATAGCTTAAATAAGCTATATGAACAAGATTGGAAATTTGGAAAAACAAGAAATGTTTAAAACCTAAAAACGCGTACGTTCAGTTTAAAGTTACGTGAACGTACGAAATAAAACGCGAGTTTTAAAGAAATAAAATACTTACGGGTATGAAAATTACATTTTTACAATCCTAATAATAAAAGAAAATTTTTAGAAAATTAAAATTAATTTTCACACTATTCAATTATGTATTATTAATTAAATACTATTTATTACTAATTATTAATATTTAAAATACTTAAATAAAATATAATATTAATTAAATACTAGAAAAGTGAAAATGAATTTTATAAAATTATGAAATAACTAAAAACTAATTTTAAAATTAAAAATATGTATTTTTGTCTTTTTGTGGTTTTTATATTAATTAATTACTAATTATATATTAATTACCTAATTAAACTATTTTAAATTAAGAAAAATAGAAAATGAACAGTAAAAAGTATAAGAAAATTCCTAAAATTATTTTACATTATATAAAAGCTAGGAAAAATATAAAAACTAGGTCTTGCTTAATAAAAACTAATTATGCTATTTAAAACTTAATTATTAATTAATTACTAATAAAACTAATATTAAATCTAATAAATACCAAATTACAAAATAAAAATCTGAGAAAATTACTAAAATTACTTTAATATAAAAGGAATTTAATAAAATTATAAAAATACCAAGTACTTAATAAAAATCTAAAAATGAAAATTAAAATTTAAATTATATTAAATAGAAACCATCACTTAATTTTAAATTGGATTTTCGGGATTTTTCTTTTACAAATCTATTTTATACCTAAAAACAACTAACTTTTGTGAAAAAAACTTTTTTACAACTTAAAAGTAAGCACTGTGGAAGCTTATTAGCTCCACAGTTGACTTTTGTTGACCAAATAAGCAAATGAGCTCAAATGAGCTTAAGTGGGACCCACTATGGCTATTTCTGGTTCAATTGAGTTAAGTGAACATTTTTGAGGAAGTTTCAACTGAAAAAGCTCACAAGATAAACAATTAAGCTAAAATAAGCACTTGGCTTATTGTTTGAAAGCTGAAAATGGGACAAGATTGAAGGACTGATTCAGGTGGGCCCCAGAGGGTATGAGGTCACAAACTTGGTCAAAGGAGGAAGAGGGACAGGAGGGGGGTTGAAAGGAACCAAAATGGGTGGCTAGTGGACCACTGTGGAGGTCAGAAACCACCACCAAAGTGGTGGTGATGGGGGACTGTCTGCTGCAGCAGGGCCCTGCAGCCTACTTTGAGGGTGTGTGGGGCCCAAAGAAAAAATCACAAAAATGTAACACAAGGCTTGAAACCAACTACAAAATTCCACAAAAATCCCTCAAGTTTTGGTTTTTCCTGAAAGGTGAAAATTTTGACTTTCTTAATAACATGCAAAAGCTGACTTTCTTGAACTTTGGATGGATCCTAATTACTCAATAAGCTATATTAACCTGTAATAAGTCTGATATAAGCAACCTAGACTAGTTTTATAACCAAAAGAAGGATCATGGATTCCAAAAACACAACAGTTAACTCACAAGGTATGATCAAGTGAGATTTTGACTTTGAACTTGTAAACTATCAATTTAAATCTTGACTTAGACTACTTTAAGCATAAGGGTGATGGCTAGTGGGAGTTAGACCAATGGCAGCAACAACAACTCAGCAAAGCCAACAATTCCAAACACCCCTTTTGAAAACTGTTTTGGTGATTTTTCAAGCAAAATTCCAATTCAAAGTCTGAAACCGATTACTATGACTGCAATATGATAAAATAAGCAAGATTGAGCACAAAAACACATAGAGTAACAACTATACTTATGAATCCAAGTTATGCTATATATGGCAGTGAACAAGTAAAACTGAGCAACATGCAATCTAATGAACACACAGATTCCAAATGGTATCACAACACCTCCTTTACACTAAATAAGCCTTAAGAGCACAAATAAGCATCAAATAAGCTAATCTACAGTACCAAACTAAAAATTGAGAAATAGACTTACAATTATATCCAACTGAGAATTTAGTAACAAAGAAACCAAACCACAACCTATTGCTTCCCCTGAGGCTACTAAACCATTATTGTCCCAAACCAACCTTGCTAAATCACCTTGATACATCAATATCCTTGGGTTGACTTTCCTTGACTTTTTTAACTTGTTGAAATAAAACAGACTTTAAACACAACTGAGCTTATGAAAGTTTAAGAACGTCGTATATGAGCTAAAATAACTATTTAACAACAACTTCTATAACATCACATATTATATTGAGTTTGACAAATAAGAAAAATGGTAACTTGTTGAAATTCAATAAAGGACTTGAAATTTAAATTGAAGAAAGCTTAAATTATACTGGAAATGTGATTACAATATCTTTTAACTAAAAATTACAACATAAAAATAACTTTAAACCTAATTTTACATGAAATCGACACTACTACTATTCTAAAACTAAACTAATACTTCATTCTGCATTTTTTTCTTCATTTTATAGACCTGGAGTGATACTCTCTCTTTCCCATCACATTCTAAGCCGTTGGATGGCTTCCACTTGATCATAGCCTTTGATTTTGGTTTTGGCGGGAAAAAGAATTTGGCAGTTGTGAGTGAAGTTTGGTGAGGAGGTTGGGAGTAATAAATGAGGAGGGGAGTTGTGGGAGACACAAGGAAGTGTTGGTGAGGGTTTTGTGGAAAAGGTGAGGGAGGAGGGGGGAGACATGGAACGGGTATTAAGGGGTTGGGGATGGTGAACAGTAGTTTGACTGGGGGTTGACCGGGGATGGTTTTTATTATAAAATGGAATTTGGCTTTTGGGTATTGGGCTTGGGGGCTGGATTGTGGATCAGGCTTAGGATTTAGGTGTGGTTTGTTTGTTTAGTTTAAACTTAAGATACCACAAGGACCAATGTTGTAATTTCAGAAAGTTGGGGGTGGAAAATGTAATTGTTCCAAAGTTATCACAAGGATAATTGACAACTTCAATAACCCAAGGACCCAAAATGTACTTTTTCACCATTAAACACCCAAGGACCATTTTTGTAAATTTCCAAACCCCGGGGACTAAAATTGCCATTTTTCTTTCCAAAATATCCCACCAGGGACTAATCCTGCCAAAGTGTGAAACTCTAGGGACCAAAACTGTAAATTCTCAAAACTTTTTAGATTTTTCACCAAAGGACGAAATATGATAACTTATGATTTCAAAAGGACCTTTGGTGACTTTTCTTTCCAAATAAGTGCTTAGGGACTATTTTTGCCAATTTTTGAAAGTTGGGGGACTGAAACTGCCAATTTTGCAAACTTTGTACGTTTTTCATCTGTTTTTACTCATTTTGCATCTAAAACATATAAAATAAAATTTTGGAATATTTTAATATTTTGATGCATTTCTGAGTGTTTTTGTATATTTTGCAGTTCAGATTTGACCAAAAATGATGAGTGTTTGAGCACTCATCAATCCCCCACACTAAACTATTGCTAGTCCCTAGCAATAACTCTTTTGAAAACTTAATGTATTTTAAACTCTTTACCAAAAGCCATCACTTCTGGAGTAGCCAGATGTATCGATTCAAGTAAGAACTATGGTCCACCTGATAACTATGTGATTTTGAGCAAACCACCAGCTGTCAACGGATTTGATTAGTCTTTACCAAAAGCCGTTTGCTTCTGGACTAGCCAACTCTTGATGGAATAGTCAACATCTTGGTGAGCTGATTACCAATTATGGTTTTTCCACTGCCTTTACCACAAGCCATAATCTTGCGGGCTAGCCAACTCGTTCGCTTTTTAGGATATGGAGAGTTAAGGTACCAAACAATTTTGGGCAAACTACAAGCCATCAACAGATTTGGTATATCTTTACTAAGAGCCGTTTGCTCCTGGATTAGCCAATCCTTTTGTCGTTAAGACATGGCGGACTAATAACCACAAAAATTTTGAAACTTTAGTGAAAAAAATTTTAAAATTTTTGAAATTTTGGCCAAAAACGGGGGTACTAGATGGTAAAATGTGATAAAATTTGCTAGAATACCCCCCCCCCCCCCCCCCCACACTTAGAATGAATATTGTCCTCAATATTCAAAGTCCCGGCTATTATGCCGACTCTTGGAACGTAAAAGGGCAACATTACAATCTAAATGTGGAAAACACCATTTTGTATTTTCACTTTTTTGGTAACCACAGTGGGGTAACTCCCCCACACTTAGGGTAAAAACCCTATAAGCATGCTACTGTTTTTGTTTACCGAGTCGCTAGCTTGAGTCGACCCGAAATTCATTTGTCCTTGGGGAAGCATGATGTGGAAGAAATAATCTCAATCGAACTTTCATTCAAGATGTTTGGACAAACATTTGAAGCACGTAAAAGTTCCACACCGATGAGATAAGTATCCGGCTCAAGATAATGATACATGAAAATGCCGGGATCAAAGATGGTATCTTCATTCCCGAAGGAGTGAAGAAGAGAAGAAGTCACCTTATAGGTGAAGAAAAGGAAGAAAACCATAATGAAAATTATGATTTGATCTTCTTCCTCGAGAACAGGCTCATTAGCCTGAATTTGGATTTCAAGGGTTAAGCTCGTAAATATCCCGAGAGGGTGGGTGGGAATTTGCAAATCCTCATGATTGAGTGCATCTCCCCCCGGGCTATCAAACACCGGAGGAGTCATGAAATGATGAGTGAGTTCACCGGAGAACTCCTCATGAAGAGAATCATTCACATGATGTGAATCTGTGAACTCATGTTTCGGAATAGACTCATCACAATCCTCATTTTGAATATCAAAGACTGGATTATCATAAATCAAAGTGAATTCAGATTCGAATTCAAATAGAGGATTGGTGAGAGTAGTATTGAATGTTTCGGGAACAAAGAGATTAACATTCTCTATTGGACTGTTGGGATCAGAAGTGAGTGGCGGATCATGATATAGGAGACTTTCAATTTCTCCAAGATCGGCTTCAAAGTCGAGGAGACCATCATCACTTTCCAATGAAAGTGGATTGATGTGAGTAAGTTCATCGGCGAACTCCTCAAGAAGAGGATCAGCATCAAACTGTGGGAGTGATGCCTCAATATACTCAATGTCTCCATGAGATGTACAATCATCATTAAAATCTGAGAAAGTCTCAAAATGATCGTTTGAACACTCAAGAGGGAAAGGAAGATCACACATATGCTCAAGAATTCCCTGTGACTCTCTTGGGATTGGGACAAGGTTCTCAACACTAGACTTTATGAATTCGTCCGATTCCTTTTTAGGAACAGTGTCAAGATGCTCGCCCCCCATGCTCAGAGAGTGAGTGGGAACCTCGGGTGTGATAGCAGTTGTTTGAGATCGAATCTCAACTGCTGGGATATCAACTAATGAACTTGATGAAGTTTTATAAAATTGAAGAATATCAAGTGTGTCTTCATCATCACTGTCATAAGGGATAAAACGGAACTGAGAGCTAGATCTGGCTCCTTTTTCTTTTGCAATTGATTCCCCCACAGATTTTTCATAGGCATCTTGGGAATTTATTCTAGCAGCCTACTCTTCAGCTAACAATTCTGCCATGGATTTCTCATGTGAATTTTGAATGAAAGAACATTGTGGGGATGGGGATTTGTCAAAACCGAAAGATTGACATTGATAATCATCACGAGGACCCCACAATATTCACAAGAAAAACTGGGAGCATTTTGAAATGCTGTGCTATTCAACTCCTCCTTAAGTTCTTTTAATATATCAAGAGCCATTAGACAAAGGTCTTGCTGAGTTTCTTGAGGAGTTGTGTGAATCATTTGGTACTGTGGAGGTGGGTCTGAAATGAATAGTCGTAATTGTTACAAGGAAATGGATTCCTTGTTTGACAATCCGAGCTAGAGTGTGGACCTCCACAGTAATCACAACAGTAAAACTGATGTGGCTGTGGGTTGTATGTGCTAGAGTCATAATTGTTATCAGGAAACTGCTCATAGACAAGCGTGTTTCCCGATTGACAATCAGAGTTGTAGTGTGAACCACCACAGTACTCACAACAGTAAAACTGTTGAGTCTCATGGTGTGGTAGCTGATGGAATGAATCAGTGGTGTCATGGTATGAATAGGGATTCTGGTTATAGACAGACCCGTTTCCTGACTCTACCATGCCACAGCTGGGGCAATTACCACCATTATGAGGACTACCACACCAGTCCCAAATCAGAAGGTGTGGATGAGACATAGAAAGAATCAAAAGGTTTGGGAGGGTAAGGAATGAAGAATCAAAAATTTGAGAGGGTAAAGGTGAATATTTTTGAATTTTTGGATAAACATTTTGTACAAATAAGAAAGAAAATGTTTTTGGTTTTTTTGTGTTCGTTGAAAACTGATTTTAAAATGTTTTCGTGAACGGTTTTGTTTTTATATGAAAATAAGAAGATAATATGAACAAGGGTGGGTAAATATACAATGGATGTATATACAGGTTCACAAATACGCAAAACCGTTTAGAATAGCGCGCACACCTCCCCGGCAGCGGCGCCAAAATTTGATTGATGGAAAAGCAGTCAACTAAAGTCAACCACGGATATGGTCAAGATAGTCAAACTCCTTAGGCTCAATGCTCCGCGGAATATAGTGGTTTCCCTGGGTCGTTATGTCCCGACGAGGTGTGGATGGTTATAAAACGGGTTGTGATCGGGTGAATTTGGACAGAAAGGGGATTGTGATTGATTACACTACTGATTTATATAATAAAATAGCTTAAATAAGCTATATGAACAAGATTGGAAATTTGGAAAAACAAGCAATGTTTAAAACCTAAAAACGCGTACGTTCAGTTTAAAGTTACGTGAACGTACGAAATAAAACGCGAATTTTAAAGAAATAAAATACTTACGGGTATGAAAATTACATTTTTACAATCCTAATAATAAAAGAAAATTTTTGGAAAATTAAAATTAATTTTCACACTATTTAATTATTTATTATTAATTAAATACTACTTATTACTAATTATTAATATTTAAAATACTTAAACACAATATAATATTAATTAAATACAAGAAAAGTGAAAATTAATTTTATAAAATTATAAAATAACTAAAAACCAATTTTAAAATTAAAAATATGTATTTTTGCCATTTTGTGGTTTTTATATTAATTAATTACTAATTATATATTAATTACCTAATTAAACTATTTTAAATTAAAAAAAAATAGAAAATGAACAGTAAAAATTATAAGAAAATTCCTAAAATTATTTTACATTATATAAAAGCTAGAAAAAATATAAAAACTAGGTCTTGCTTAATAAAAACTAATTATGCTATTTAAACTTAATTATTAATTAATTACTAATAAAACTAATATTAAATCTAATAAATACCAACTGACAAAATAAAAATCTGAGAAAATTTCTAAAATTACTTAATATAAAATGAATTTAATAAAATTATAAAAATACAAAGTACTTAATAAAAATCTGAAAATTAAAATTAAAATTTAAATTATATTAAATAGAAACTATCACTTAATTTTAAATTGGATTTTCTGGATTTTTCTTTTACAAATCTATTTTATACCTAAAAACAACTAACTTTTGTGAAAACAACTTTTTTACAACTTAAAAGTAAGCACTGTGGAAGCTTATTAGCTCCACAGTTGACTTTTGTTGACCAAATAAGCAAATGAGCTCAAATGAGCTTAAGTGGGACCCACTATGGTTATTTCTGGTTCAATTGAGTTAAGTGAACATGTTTGGGGAAGTTTCAACTGAAAAAACTCACAGGATAAACAATTAAGCTAAAATAAGCACTTGGCTTATTGTTTGAAAGCTGAAAATTAGACAAGATTGAAGGACTGATTCGGGTGGGTCCCAGAGGGTATGAGGTCAAAACCTTGGTCAAAGGAGGAAGAGGGACAGGAGGGGGGTTGAAAGGAACCAAAATGGGTGGCTAGTGGACCACTGTGGAGGTCAGAAACCACCACCAAAGTGGTGGTGATGGGGGACTGTCTACTGCAGCAGGGGAGGTGTTCCTCCCTGCAGCCTACTTTGAGGGTGTGTGGGGCCCAAAGAAAAAAATCACAAAAATGTAACACAAGTTGGATCTTGAAGATGAGCTGGTAAACTATGATGAATGAAAAGCACAAGGCTTGAAACCAACTACAAAACTCCACAAAAATCCCTCAAGTTTTGGTTTTTCCTGAAAGGTGAAAATTTTGACTTTCTTAATAACATGCAAAAGCTGACTTTCTTGAACTTTTGATGGATCCTAATTACTCAGTAAGCTATATTAACCTGTAATAAGGCTGATATAAGCAACCTAGACTAGTTTTATAACCAAAAGAAGGATCATGGATTCCAAAAACATAGAGTTAACTCACAAGGTATGATCAAGTGAGATTTTGACTTTGAACTTGTAAACTATCAATTTAAAGCTTGACTTAGACTACTTTAAGCATAAGGGTGATGGATAGTGGGAGTTAGACCAATGGCAGCAACAACAACTCAGCAAAGCAAACAATGCCAAACACCCCTTTTGAAAACTGTTTTGGTGATTTTTCAAACAAAATTCCAATTCAAAGTCTGAAACTGATTACTGTGACTGCAATATGATAAAATAAGCAAGATTGAGCACAAAAACACATAGAGTAACAACTATACTTATGAATCCAAGTTATGCTATATATGGCAGTGAACAAGTAAAACTGAGCAACATGCAATCTAATGAACACACAGATTCCAAATGGTATCACAACACCTCCTTTACACTAAATAAGCCTTAAGAGCACAAATAAGCATCAAATAAGCTAATCTATAGTACTAAACTAAAAATTAAGAAATAGACTTACAATTATATCCAACTGAGAATTTAGTAACAAAGAAACCAAACCATAACCTATTGCCTCTCCTGAGGCTACTAAACCATTATTGTCCCAAACCAACCTTGCTAAATCACCTTGCTACATCAATATCCTTGGGTTGACTTTCCTTGAATTTTTTAACTTGTTGAAATAAAACAGACTTTAAACACAACTGAGCTTATGAAAGTTTAAGAATGTCTTATATGAGCTAAAATAACTATTTAACAACAACTTCTATAACATCACAGATTATATTGAGTTTGACAAATAAGAAAAATGGTAACTTGTTGAAATTCAATAAAGGACTTGAAATTTAAATTGAAGAAAGCTTAAATTATACTGGAAATG
Source organism: Artemisia argyi (assembly GCA_030686995.1). Lineage (NCBI taxonomy): Eukaryota > Viridiplantae > Streptophyta > Magnoliopsida > Asterales > Asteraceae > Artemisia > Artemisia argyi. Next base: position 2,909,562 of record CM060679.1, read on the forward strand.
TGATTACAATATCTTTTAACTAAAAATTACAACATAAAAATAACTTTAAACCTAATTTTACATGAAATCGACACTACTACTATTCTAAAACTAAACTAATACTTCATTCTGCATTTTTTTCTTCATTTTATAGACCTGGAGTGATACTCTCTCTTTTCCATCACGTTTTAAGCCGTTGGATGACTTCCACTTGATCATAGCCTTTGATTTTGGTTTTGGCGGGAAAAAGAATTTGGCAGTTGTGAGTGGAGTTTGGTGAGGAGGTTGGGAGTAATAAATGAGGAGGGGAGTTGTGGGAGACACAAGGAAGTGTTGGTGAGGGTTTTGTGGAAAAGGTGAGGGAGGAGGGGGGAGACATGGAACGGGTATTAAGGGGTTGAGGATGGTGAACAGTAGTTTGACTGGGGGTTGACCGGGGATGGTTTTTATTATATAATGGAATTGGGCTTTTGGGTATTGGGCTTGGGGGCTGGATTGTGGATCAGGCTTAGGATTTAGGTGTGGTTTGTTTATTTAGTTTAAGCTTAAGATACCACAAGGACCAATGTTGTAATTTCAAAAAGTTGGGGGTGGAAAATGTAATTGTTCCAAAGTTATCACAAGAATCAAAATTGACAACTTCAATAACCCAAGGACCCAAAATGTACTTTTTCACCATTAAACACCTAAGGACCATTTTTGTAAATTTCCAAACCCCGGGAACTAAAATTTCCATTTCACCAAACTTTCATTCCAAGGACTAAACTTGCCAAAATAAGTAACCACAAGACTAAAATTGATTTTTCTTTCCAAAATATCCCACCAGGGACTAATCCTGCCAAAGTTTGAAACTCCAGGGACCAAAACTGTAAATTCTCAAAACTTTTCAGATTTTTCACCAAAGAACTAAATATGATAACTTATGATTTCAAAAGGACCTTTGGTGACTTTTCTTTCCAAATAAGTGCTCAAGGACTATTTTTGCCAATTTTTGAAAGTTGGGGGACTGAAACTGCCACTTTTGCAAACTTTTTACGTTTTTTATCTGTTTTTACTCATTTTGCATCTAAAACATATAAAACACAATTTTGGAATATTTTTAGTATTTTGATGCATTTCTGAGTGTTTTTGTATGTTTTGCAGTTCAGATTTGACCAAAAATGATGAGTGTTTGAGCACTCATCACTCATGCAAGGGTTCCTAGGGTATCTAAGGCATCCTAAATCTATCCTAAGACTAAACTAAAGCTTAATGTAAGACTTACTTGGTTAGGGGAGGGTTTACGTGGGTTAAAACTAGGGTTAGGGTTTTCTAGGGCTCGTATCGACTTAAACCACAACACAACTCGACCAAGGCCTAGCTACTCGACTCCAAGGTCTCCTAAGGGCTTAATAATACTGTACTAATGTAAGGTGAAGAGAAGAAAGGGTGTGGGTTGGAAGTGAAGGCATACGAGGGGTATTTTTACCCTCGTTAAGGCGGTTAAGGGTGGAACGGGGTGTTTAGGTGTTGATCAAAGGTAGTGATGAGCAAGCAAGGCTAGTGGTGGATGTGGAGGGTCTAGAGATGACAGGGACGAGCTATGACAGTAGCTAGGGGGCGGGGTAGGACGGTTGTGGTGGTGGAGTAGCTTACAAGGAGGTGATGCACCTACTAGCTTGGGTGCTTGGAGGTGCTTGTAAGCTGTTTAGGGTGTTTAGGGATGGTTTAGGGTGATTAGGGGTGGATTAGTGGTGGTTTTGGGTGGATTAGTGGTGGATTAGACAAGTAGGTGATGCACCTACTTGTGTGGGTGCTTAGAGGTGTTAGGGTGTGTGCTTGGGTATGACTAAGGTGTTAGGGTGCTAGGTTGAGGTGTTTGAGGTGCTTATGTTTAGGTTTTACTTGTTTTAGTTAAGTTTAGACCTAGTTCTACTTATTAAGTGTTTAAGGTTTTACCTAAGGTTTAGTGCCTAAGTTAAGTTCCTAAGTGTGTTTAGTGACTAATCCTATGACCTAATGGGTTTACTCTAAGTGAGGGTAACTTATGGGGAAGGTTTGGGAAGGCTTATCCTAGTTTTGTAACCTAAATGACCTAAGTGTGTTTAGTGAGAGATTAGTGTTTATCCTATGGTTTAGTGCCTAGACTAGTGTCCTATGAGTGTCTAATAACTATTCCTAAGTTCTAAAATGTTTATACTAAGTGGTAGTGACCTATGGGGAAGTTTTGGGATGGTTTAGACCTAATTCTAGTTAATTATGACCTAGTTATGGTTTTGGGCTTATGGGGTTTGTATCTAAGTTCTAAAGGTTTATTCTATAGCCTAATGGTCCTAATATATCCTAATATTCCTAAGGACAATCATACTTAAGCCTTGGACACATTCATACTAGTTAGGCTAAGCATATAGGTTCAAATAAGCACATAATCCTACTTAAGTTTTAGTTAGTGTTCATTAGGGTTTTGTGTTATGTTTAGTGTTTTCGATTGGTGAATTACTTATTATGGTGTTGTTATGATTTTATGCTTGACATACCTGGGGTTTATAGGATGTGATTGTTGAGTTATTTGGCTTGTGTAAATACGTGAGCAGGTCTAGTGAGTCATGCAACTAATAATGCATATAAAAAGCAAAAATTTACATGTGAAATACCTACTATAGGTATTTGTAATGGGGATGATGGTAATGCGTGTTTGTGGGTTATTATATTAAGGATGCCAAATGTAAACTTAAGAGTCCTACGCAGATCTTAGCAATATGCCGAGAACGTTTTTGAGAGGATTTACTTATGTATTTCTCAATGATTGAACGAAAACTCCTGCCAGGGTCAAACATCAAACAACCCTGACAACATGTCACTTCGGTAACTTCTTGTGGGTTACGCTTAGTGTTTGCGGTGGTTTCAAAATGGTCTACAGTCGTGGAGTGATCCCCAGCGACTCACCCATTCGTTGATCTACTTAGTAGGTCTCGTAAGCTCTCTCGGGAGTATCCGAAATGGGAACGGCCTTGGTAAGGGATAGAAGGAGTCTTCACACTATGCTGTTGACAATCTCTAATTCCGAACCTGTAAGTACCGGATGTTTATTACTAACCGTTTTCATGCAGCTACCCATACCTCATTATTATCTTCACCACCACACTAGTTTCCACATGCTCATACATACATCTCAAAGTCAAAGCAAAGTTCTCACCAAAGATCAAAGCAAAGAAAAGTTCAAAGAATGATTCTACGTTATGTGAAAGAATCTATAAAGTAAAGTGACAAAGATCAATGCGAAAGAACGGGAACAGCAAATGTATGTATCACAAAGACTAAAGGCGTATGAGCATGTTGGAAAGGCGCATAACCAACAAAGACAAAGAAGTGACGAAAGGCAGATGACACCGTATCACAACCACAACAAAGATCAAAGAACGAAGAAAAGTCATTTCTCAAAGATCACAAAGCATGAAGGAATAAAGACTAAAGACGATTCTACAACAACACACAAAGTTCAAGACAATAAAGACAGAAGACCTAATCACGTGGAACATCATTCGAATGACCACCCCTTAGGGGGAGAGTTTTAGCATTAAAAATATGTATAGAAAAGTGATGGTCATTCTCATATTAAGAACTTTGTAATGTGTCGTAGAATAAAATAGAATAGTTAAATGGGCTCGTGGAACTTGGTAAGCCAGTATTAAGTTAGTTAAGTAAGCAATCCTTCTTAAAGTCCATGTAAACTAAGTCCACTAGCAAAAGCCTATGAAAGCCCATCTCTTTATGTAAGAAGTATAAATACCTCCAAATGGTCTCATTTGGAGGTGTGCTTGAGTGTGTAATGTGTATGTTTTATGAATAATATCCTTCCATCTTTATCTCTCTACTTTCTCTCTCTAAACACATAGTTCTCAAGTCACCAAGTTTAGTGATTTAGTTAGATCAAAGGTCCTACAAATTTTAACCCGTGAGAACCTTGTAAATGTTTTCTACCACACGAAACTAGATCAAAACCAGGATTTAATCCGTATTTTAGTCCACAAACTTAATAACTCGTTATATAAATTTAAATCTACGAAAACATAACACAAAATTTAAATCGGTTAACACAACACAATCAAAACGAGTTTCATGATTACCATAATCAAAAATACGAGAGGGGAGAGAGATGAGACGAGAAGTAGATGAAGGTGGTGGTGATGGCGGCTGTGGTGACCGGAAACCATGGTGGTGGCGAGGTCGAATCCAAGACAATCATCAAAACAGAACCCTAACTTGATCTTGATATCTTTTATCATCATAGTATCGGCAACCAGTGATCGTACACAATGGTAGGGGTGGGGTCGTGACTGAGTTATCACTAGAGAGAAAGAGAGATGATGGTTGACGGCCACTGATGGCGGCGGTGGGGAAATGATGATGGCGCGTGTGGTATGTAAAACGACGAGGAGATCGAGATGAGTAAAGTGGTGTGGCAGTGAGAGTTGGTGGTCGACAATGACGGCTCAGATGGTCGGATTTGTGACCGGAGATGGGAGTGAGGTGGGCGGCTGCTATTGGGTAGATGGGGTTATCAAACCCTAGAAATGAAATAGATGGGGTATATATAGGGAAACCCCTTTCGGACTAGTGGTGCAACCCTACAGTGCCCTTAGGGACTAAATTGCAATATTTCCCTTTATTTTTAACGAAACGCGATCGAGACCCAAAAGTCGTGTCATAAATACTTCCCGATAACTTTTAAGTTTCGCCATTGAGCTTAAAATATATTTTCCAACAAAACGAATATAAATAGGCCTCGTTTCTCATAAATGATTTCAAACTCAAAATAAATGTATCGTTTTTCAAAACTAGAACATGACGGAAAATTTGCGGGTTGTCACACAACCTGTTTTCAGTTGGGTAGTTTTGTGATGCAGATTTATAGGTTGCATTTAAGATAAACACGGTTTTTGTTAGAAGGGTTGGCGATGATCTCTTAACTAGAAATCATGGCACCAACTAATATGCTATCGACATCAACCAAATGGCCTCTTCATCATCAATTTTTCTTATGATAAGAGCAATCGGAACAAAGTCCTAGCTTTGGCATAGAAGATTATCCCATCTCAATTTTGACACCATCAATAAATTAGCCAAATATAACATTGTCAACGGACTCCCTAAGTTCAAGTACACCAAGGAACACTTATGTCCATCACGAGAACAAGGAAAAAGTAAAAGGGCATCATATAAACCTAAAACCATACCTAGTTCGGAAGCAAGGTTACATATGTTGCACATGGACTTATGTGGCCCAATGAGAGTTGAAAGCATAAACGGGAAGAAGTATATTCTTGTTATCATCGATGATTATTCAAGATATACATGGGTAAAGTTTCTGAGGTTAAAAGACGAAGCACCAGGCATAATCATCACCTTTCTAAAGCGTATTCAAGTCCTACTTCAAGCTCCAGTAACGATTGTAAGAAGAGATAATGGCATAGAATTCACAAATCAAGAGTTAAGAACTTATTTCTAAGATGTTGGAATCACACATCAGACATCAGTTGTTAGAACTCCATAGTAGAACGGGATAGTTGAAAAAAGAAATCGAACTCTAGTAGAAGCTGCTCGCACAATGCTAATTTATTCTAGTGCACCATTATTCCTATGGGTTGATGCTATAGCCACTGTTGTTTTACTCAGAACTGTTCCTTGATTCATCCAAGATTCAATAAAACCCCATATGAACTAACCCGATATCTCTTACCTTCACGTGTTTGGCGCTTTGTGCTATCCAACGAATGATAGAGAAGATCTAGGGAAGCTGAAAGCTAAGGGTGATATTGGAATCTTCATTGGATACTCAGAAAACTCGAGGGCATTCAGGGTGTATAACAGAAGAACAAAAAGGATAATGGAGGCAATGAATGTGAAGTTTGATGAGATTTCACAAATGGCTTCTGAGAGACTCGCTCTAGAACCCGCGCTTAATCTAATGGCTTCTAATCAAACCGGATTAGGACCCGCACAAAACCCACAGACTTCTGGACACATTAGTTCAGGACTCGTACCTCAAGGAGCTCAATCAACAAACACTGAAAAACCTTCAAAACAAGAACTGGAAAATTTCTTCGAGTTAATGTTTGATGAATATTATGGTGGACCTTCGACAAATGCATCACAACAACATTTTACTGCACCCGCTCAAAACCATCAACCACCACCACCACCACCACCACAAGATGCATCTACCACAATCGAAGCTGAAGTACCAACCCCCTCAACATCAACAACATCTTCTCTAGATACTCCAGTTTTTGAAATCGTTCTACCAAGAGTTGATGAGCAAAATACACCATTTCAAGAAGAAGCAACACATAACCAAAACGAGGTTGCGTTAGAAGAAGAAGTATTTGAAATCCGTTTGCAACATACTCTGTTGAATCTTCTTCAAGGTTACAAGAACCATCTAACACACATACGTTAAACCCAAGGTACCAATCTACACTCCAATGGACTAAAGACTATCCAATTGAACAATTTATTGGTGAACCTTCTAGGCCAGTTCAGACGAGAAGACAACTTGCCATAGAACCCAAAATGTGCATCTACATTTGCTAAATAAGCCTCAAAGAACCAAAGAACATTGGTGAGGCAATGGTTGAAAATGCATGGATTGAAGCGATGCAGGAAGAAATTCTTCAATACCAGTTACATGATAGTTGGGAATTAGTTTCAAGACCAATTGACAAACTTGTCATTGAATAAAAAGGATGAAGAAATGACTATAATTCACAACAAAGCTCGTTTGGTAGCTAAAGGATTTAGACAGGAAGAAGGGATCGATTTTGAGGAATCATTCGTACCAGTAGCTAGACTTGAAGCAGTCCAGATCTTCTTAGCATATGCAGCTCATAAAAACATCTTTGTATATCAGATGGACATCAAGACCGCATTCTTGAATGGAACTCTGAAAGCAAAAGTGTATGTGAGTCAGTCAGAAGGATTCATCGACAAGGAAAATCCAGACTACGTCTACAAGCTAAAGAAATCCATTTATGGTTTAAAACAAGTTCCAAGAGCGTGGTATGACGAACTATCATCTTTCCTGATCAAATAAAATTTCACCAAAGGAACTGTTGATTCTACCTTGTTTACAAGAAAATACAAAGATGACATTTTGATTGTTCAGATTTACGTGGACGACATTATCTTTGGGTCCACTAATCCGAATCGTTCAAAATATTTTACAAATCTCATGAAAAGAAAATTTGAAATATCCATGATGGGGGAACTTAAATTCTTTCTTGGTTTATGATGAGTGCTTAATCACTCATCCTTTTCAGGCCTTATTTCAGATCAAAAACACAAAATACTAACTAAAAATGCCAAGAGAATGCATGTTTTTATATTTGTGTATGTGCAGGTACGGATATGAGAAAAATGAACGAAAACAAAGCAAAACCGACAAAAACAAGCACGAGATTGGAAAAAGGTCAAAAGCCGGAGCCGGGGAAGCAAAATGATCAAGGAAAGCTCAAAATGTCATAAGAAGTCCTCAGGAAATCTCAAAGTTGCATAATTGGTCCCTGGTCAAAGTTTGAAGAGATTGACGACTTTAGTCCTTCAATTTTCTGATAATTACAAAATTGGTCCTTGATGAAATAATTGAAGAAAAGACAAATTGGTCCTCCATAAATCAAGAGATTGACAACTTTAGCCCTTGGAAGAAACTTTCAAAGATTTACAGATTTGGTCCCTATAAAATTTATAATTACAACATTGGTCCTTTGTTTTCACTACTACACTTTTACACAAAACTACAACCGGATCTTAAATAAACTAAAACCAAGTCCAACAAATCCTAAAACCTTCCAAGCCCAAAACATAAGCCCAATCCCATCTTAAAACCTTTACCCGGTCCACCCCATACCCCCAGTCAAACCAACCCGGTCAACACTTCTAATAAAAATACCCCCAATCCCTTTCCCGCCCCCCAATTCCTTTTTCACCCCAGAAAGTAACTATTCCCCTAGAACCCTAATTTTACCCACACCCAAATTACCCCACGTTAGCAATAATTACCCATGATTGGGGCTTCTAGAAAGACTGTCACATGTCAGTCACATGTCAGAGAGAGTCAGGGAATGATACGTGTACCAATGGGAGCACACGCAGAGGATCCATCCTATCAATCATTTAATCTAACGGTTGATATCAATAGATTGGAGGCCAAGGTGATCTTACGGTTAAGGAGGGCTCAGAACAAACACAAGAGTGGCATGGATCAGTGACCTGGCAGACTAGAAGGATCCAAGGCCAAGCCCTCTCAGCTCCTATATATACCCCCTCCTTCATGTATAGTTTGTGTAGGTTTTTAATTGTTTAGCTGTCGAATTTAAGTTTTTCATTGTAATCTCTATTTTAAAAAAGCATTGTACTAATTTCCTTTTCATTAATATAATTCAAGTTTTATTTCAGCTTATTGATTTAAGTTTTTTATTTTCTTTGAATTTCTTTATTTACTTATTGAATCAGTAGTAGTAGTTTACTTTAATCTCTGTTTTACATTCCTATTTCAAAAAAAAAAAAAAAAAAAAAAAAAAAAAAATACATTTCAATTTGGTTTTTACAATTGAATTCAGTTTCATTTAACTTGTTTTAATTTTTTACAAACTTAATTCAATACTGTTTTAAAAGTTTCTCTCAAAAATCCAAAAGTCAACTACTGGTCAACTAAAGCAGCTTATTAATAAGCTCAGCTTAATTGGAGTTGAGGCAGCCAATAAGGTGTCCAATTTGGCTTGTCTAAGAGACAGGCAAGCTAAGTGAATCCCCCTCTATTTGAGCTGAGGGGGAAGTTTGAGTTGTAAGTCATTTCAATTTCCATTTCTGTCTCAGTTTGATAGCTTAACAAGTAGATTTGATTTGATATTGCTTAGTTTACTTGCTGCTTATATAGTCTATTTTTGCTGGTTCATTGTTGTTTAGCCATAGTTGTTATATTTAAGTTTGATTTCCACTAGTTGTTACTGTTTAATCTATTTTATCTGTCATATCTATCTCTGAGTTATATTGTACCTGTGGATCTGGTTCTTCTGTTTGAATATTGAATCTGAGATCTGTGCTTAGACTTATTTTTGAATCACTGATCATTAGTGAGTTGTTATTTGGGAGATTGATTGATCTGTGGTGGTAGTTGAGTTAAGACAGTCATAACAAGGGTGTTTGGATTTTAGCAGTTTGGTGGTTTAGATTGTATCTCAGGTTTTAATCATAGTTTAGATAACTCATACTAGGTGCATTTAGGTAATCTCATCATTAAATTCAGTATCTACTAATAATATAATTTCAGTGAGATTTAAGGATTAAAAATCTGATTTGGTCAAAGTTTTGTGCTCAATCAAAAGTCAAAAAGTTTTTGAACTCAGTTTTTGGATAGATTTTTGTGAGCTATTCTAGTTTTCAATTTTTGTTAAAAATACCTTTTGTTTGCTGATTTGTGGAGTATATCAGTAAGGGAAACCAGTTCAAAAAGAAAAAGTCAATTTGGGATTCATCTGCTTATTGAGAAATTGCTTTTAAGTTGACTGTTTGGGCTATATACTCCCCTGCACACAGTTTTGACAAACTTTTGAGGGAAATTTTAGAACACTTAAATAGGTCTAGTGTCTGTTTTATTGGTGGATTAAGATTCTCAGTTGGTTGGATAAGCTTTTGCCCCTCTTTGCTTTTACCCCATAGCTTATTTGCACTGCTTATTTGCCTGTCTAATTGGGTGAATTGAACTAGTAATCTGTTTGCATAAGTAAGGCTGCAATTGTCTCATATTGATCATACTCTGAGTTTGTTGAGTCATTTAAGTTTAATATAGCTGCTAGTACCTGTTTAAGTTGATATTTGGTCTTTGGCATGACTGCTTTGCTTATTACTTATTCAATAAGTGCTTATTTGACTGATTGTGTTCCATTCTGTGAATCTGAGTATCATTTTGGTATTCAAATTGTTCCATCAAGCTTCTTAGGGTCATAAAATAACTTGGTCAAAGTTTCAGGTCAATTAGTCAAACAGTGCTTATAAATAAGCACTTTGTATAAGCTGTTTTGAGCTAATCAGCACTTCCAGTGCTTATTTTTCAAAATTTATATTTTTCCTAGCTTTTAAATTTTATTTTAGATTTTCCCTGAAATTTTCATATTTTTCTGAGCTCATTTGCTATTTTTCCAATTTAAATTTCATTTTTAATCATTTTTAATTACTTTTTAATTACTGAAAAATACAAAAAAATTAGAAAAACCCCAGAAAATCCAAAAAATATTAGAAAATTATTTTTAGTTATTTTAGAATTTTAGAAATTTATTTTGCATTTTTCTCAATTTATTTGCATTTACTTTTAATTTTTAATTAGTTTAATTAGTTTTTAATTCATAAAAAATAAACAAAAAGTCAAAAAAATATTTTTCTTTTTCTCAAAATTTTCTTTTATCATTTTTAATTTTTGAAAATTATTTCCAAGTCCGTAGGAGTAGCGTAGCTTAAAAGTCGCGTTTTATTTCGTACGTTAACGTTTATTTTCCGTTTTAGCTTACGTTTTCGATTCTACGTTACGTTTCTAGTTGCCTTACTTGAATTACGTGTTTAGTTGATTATTTGTGCTTCATTTACTATTTCATTAGTGTAACCTCATTCAAATCACCTTTTACCACTTTCACGACACGTTTCACGAATCGGGAATTCGAAATTCCATTCATCCTTCACACGGACTACGACCTTGGGTTATCCGTATTTCTTTGCGGATCTCTTGAGTAATACTATACTTATAATATAACTTGATTTTAACGAATCAGTTTACAAATACATCAATCCCCTCGTGGCATTTTTATTAATCAAGCTAAATATACAATTGAGATTTTGAAAAAACATGGTATGGAAAATTGTGATTCTGTTGGTACACTAATGGTCACTTCAGCAAAAATCAGTGTTGATTTATTTGGGAAATCCATAATCCAAGGAAATATCATAGCATGATTGGTTCTCTCAGGTACCTTACTGCTAGTCGACCCGATATTCATTTTGCTGTTTGCTTATTAGCACGGTTTGAGGCAAGGCCTACCGAACTTCACCTCTAAGAGGTTAAACTGATCTTTCGGTACCTACGAAGAACCATTGACATGCGACTTTGGTATTGACTCCTCCCAAACCAACCAGTCAACCGTGTGCAGCTGATAGGCCCACCTGGGAGAAAGTGCAAGTTATTATTGACCGTGGAAATATAGGGAAATCCCCGGGTCGTTAAGTCCCAACGAGATTGAAATTGTATTTGTAAACGATTAGGAGAGTGAGTGGTACTGAGGACAGTAACAAAGATGATTTGAGGGTTGATTATACTACTGATTGCTTGATATTTGGATAATATGAAATGATATAAACTATAACAGAAATACAGATATAAGTACAAAAGCACAAATTGGAAAATCAGATAACAAATAGAGAAAAGTGGGTTTTAACAAGTTACAAACTACAGGGGGTACTTTTGAAACTTTTGAAAACTTAAAATTAAAAAGAAATTTGAAAATGAAAATGAAAATATAAAAGTGATTATTATAATATTTAAATATTATTTAATTAATAAAACTATTTAAAATCTAATTTAAATCTAATGTAAATTAACTAAAAATAACAAATATTACAAATTAATCTAAAAAATTACAAAGGTAATTTATAAACCTAAATTAGAACTTGAAGAAAGTATAAAAAATAAAAATAAATATTTTTGTCTTTTTATAAGTATTTTATTAATTAAAAACTATTTAACTTAATTAAACTGATTAAACTATTTTAAATTACTATTAATACTAAATTACCTTAGAAAATTATGATAAAATTTATAAAACTATTTAACCACTACAGGAATACTACAAAATTATAAAAAGTGGCCAAAAATTATATTTAAGCTAATTGACTAATTAATTAATTATTAATTAATTTAAAGCTAATTTAATTAATTTAAATACGAAAATTAGAAAATGGACAGTGGAAATTATGAAGCTATTTGCTAAAAATCTTAACTAATTTATAAAACTTAGGAAAAATATAAAATTCTACTTTTGTTAATTAAAATTAAAGAAATCTATTTAATTACTAATATTACCTATTTAATTATTTAAACTAGTTTTAAATCTAATAAATAGTAAACTGCTTAGGAAAAATCTAAGAAAATTATTTTAACTACTTAAAGGTACTAGGAAATTTATAAAATTATAAAATTGGACAAGTGCTTATTAATAAGCTGAAATGAAAATTAAATAGATAATTTCTATTAAATAGAAGCTATCACTATAATTAAAGTTTGCTTTTTCTGGTTTTTCTTTTATAAAACTACTAAAATACTTAAAATAAGAAACTTTTACAAAGACAACTATTTGGGAACCTCAGAATAAGCACTGAGAGTGCTTATTAGCTTATACAGTTGACTAATGTTGACCACACCAAGAAATAAGCTAAATTGGGGCTATGTGGGGTCCACACTGGTTAAGTAAGGTTCACCTAAGTTACTTGAACTTATTTAAACTAGATGTGATGAGATAAGCTCATAGGATAAGCTGGAAAGCTAAAATAAGAAATTGCTTATTTGGTTTCTGACTCAGAAATAGGACAGAGTTTGGGGACAAGTCCAGGTGGGGTCCACTTGTTTCTAGGTCAACCAAGGGGTCAAAACTTGTACCCTGGTAGGAGGGGGGTTGTCTAAACCAAATTTCAACCACTGGGGTCCACTGATGTGGGCTGCAGCCACCAACAAAGTTGGTGGTGTGGTGGTGGTAAGCTGGTGCAGGGGAGTACTTCTTCCCTGCAGTTGTGTTCCAAGGTTTGTGGGGTCCACAAGAGTAAAAGGGGGGGTTCAAACTAAACCTAGGGGTTCAAAGATGGGTTGTTAAGCTACAAATTAAACCAAGAAGCTAGGGTTTTGGCTCACTAATAAGCTCTGTGTGAGCCTTTGAAATGGTGGTTACACACTGAGTTCTCAGTGTAGCTTTTGGAAACAGGCTACAAACTAGGGTCCTAAAGGGCTATAATCCAATAAGCTAAACCTCAAACTAATACTAGGTATGAAAGGGTGGACTGATAAGCTACAAATTAAGCTAAGGGTTGGGGTGTGGGGTCCACTAATGAGCACACAAGAGGTCTTGGTATTTTGCTTAAAACCTGTGCACAGGGCAATGTCTTTGCCCTGCAAGTGTTTTTGGATGAGCTTATCTTGCACAAGAAAAATCTTAAAAATGAAACAGATGTATGAAACTAAAGTTAAGCTGGTAGACTTCAATCCCAAGAAGTTTCAAAGGCTGAATCTAAACACTAAATTCTATAAAATTCCTTGAATTTTTGGTGTTTTCTGTCAAAGCACAATTTTGACTTTTTAAGATTTTAAACTAAGTTGACTAAAATGAACTTCTAACTTGATTTTCTGAATGATTATGTTATAATAAGCTATACTAAGACTAAAATAAACTAAATCACTAACTTATGAATGGATTTGATGAGTTTTGGACTCAAATTCCACCACAGTTAACTGTGGTGATGAATTGAGTGTGATTTTGACTTTCTTACTAATAATACCTAGTTATGATGATTGTTCTGAGCTAATATTACCCTGAGTGACATAAAACAAACAAAAACAACAACTCAAATTACTTCTAGCACAGATGAACAACCTGATCCAAACACACCTTATACTAGACTGTTTTGTGATTTGTGAAGTAAATTGCTTAAAGAACTTATGCAACTGAACTACAATAACTTATTATGTTATATTAGATCTTAACAAGTACTTAGAAACAAAAAATTACCACAGATACACAATAATACTAATTATGCTAAGTTGACTGTTTGATTTTTATTTATTAGTGACTATGAATTCCAACAAACAAGATACTATTCTAATGTTATATTATTACTATTTAAGACTGAATAAACAATAAGCAACTGAAAAAGCTAAGTAATAAGCAAGGCTACAGTATAAAGACAGAAATGAGATTTTTGATAACTTACAATAAGCTTTCCTGCTCAAACCATGAACCAAGAACAATCTTAAAGAATCTCCACAGATTCACTAACCCAAGGCCTTCCAAAATCAACCCTGCTCCATTGCTTATCACCAAGATCTTTGCAGTTTGACTTTCGTTGACCAAATTTGTATTTATAGAATTTTTTATCTTAGACTGATTAGTAAGTTACTAAAAGCTTATTTGAGCTTTTTAGGAGCTTATGTGTACTTATTGATCCTTACCATCCACTACAAACAACATTAGACTTTATTGAGAAATTTGATATGAACTTGAAAAATTGCACAACCTGAGGTAACAACACAAACTTGATTTTTATTAACTAAAAAGATTACTAGTACACTGAGAATGCTTAAACTGAAACTTGAAAGCTTAAATTACACTTGAACTTTTTAAAACAAACTAATACAACATACACTTTTTATATAAAAAACTAGATATCTAACTCCTCTGCTTCTCTTCCTTTTATAAGCCCCAATTAGGGTTTGAGGACAAGTTCTGAGCCTTTCCCACTTTAATCTTGACCCTCCATTTCTCTGAATCAATCTCATCCGTTTAAACCAATTTTGGCGCCAAAGTCTTCCAAGTTAACTTGGGGACTACGTTCTGCAATAAAAGATTTTTGGTAACATATGGAGGTGTCAGGGGACAAATGGGAAGGTTTTTAGGGCAAGTTGGGGTGATAGGGAAGAAAACAGAGGATGAGTATGGTTTGGAGTGAAAAAATTGTGGGAATTGCATTAAATGCTGATGTGGTTTGGTGTGTGAGGTGGAAAGGAAGTGAGATGGAAGTAGGGGTAAGGTGGTGGTGGAAATACCACCTGGTATTAGGTTTACAGTGGTGAAGGTGGAGGTGCTACAGTGAAGGCGGGATTGGGGTGTTTGACTGGGGTCAAACCTGGTTTTATAATAAAGGGTGTTGGATTGGGCTGTTGGTTGGGCTGGGTAATAAAAGGGTTAAGGGTGTTTGGATTGGATTTGGTTTTGGGTTTATTAAATAAAAAGGGGTCCGGTTGGTTGTGGTATTTTAACAAGGACCAAAAATGTAATTTGGGCAAAGTTAAGGGCTGAGTTTGCCACTTTTCCAAAGTACTTCCAAGGGACCAAACCTGCAATATATGATAAACAAAGGACCAAATTTATGATTTTTCCATTTAAAAATATCCAGGGACCTTTTCTGTAATTTTTCAAACTCTATGGACCATTTATGTAAATTTGGATTTTTAAGGGACTGTGGTTGTAATTTCTCAAAATGTTATCATAAGGACCAATTTTGTCATTTTAGAATAGTTCCAGGTTTATTTTATTAATTTCCCATTTTTAAAACCTTAAGGACTAATTCTGACATTTTTGAAACTTGAGGGACTAAAGTTGTCATTTTGTAATTTTTTAACTTTAAAGGACTTTTCTTGACAACTTATGAATCCCTAAGGACCTTTTATGATATTTTTCATGTTTTGATTTACCAGGGACTAGATTTGACAATTTTTTGAAACTTGAGGGATTGAAACTGCCAATTATGCAAACTTTGTACGTTTTTCATTTGTTTTTGCATATTTTGTATTTGAAACATATAAAACACACTTCTAAGATATTTTAAGTATTATGATGCATATTTGAGTGTTTTTGTATGTTTTGACAGCTCAGATTGGGATAAAATGATGAGTATTTAGACACTCATCAGGTATCCGAAGGATTCTGAGTTAAACTAATAGCATTTCAGATACCGACCACGCAGGTGATCAAGTTACAACAAAAAATACATCAGGTGGAGCACAATTTTTTGGTGAAAAGCTAGTAGGCTGGTTGTCACGAAAGCAAGATTGTACTGCATTATTAACCGCAGAAGCCCAGTATGTGTCTATATCTGTGTGTTGTGCGTAAGTTCTATGGATGAGGACACAACTCACAGATTATGGTTTTACTTTTAACAAAATACCTTTGTATTGTGACTCGAAAAGTGCCATATCTATCTCGTCTAATCTTGTGGAACACTCAAAGACCAAGCGTATTAGAGTCTGCTATAACTTCATCAAAGAATACGTAGAAGAGGGTACTGCTGAATTATTTTTTGTGAATACAGAATACCAACTCACCAACCTATTTACTAAAGCCCTTCCTAAAAGAAAGGTTTGCCGATTTAGTTCCACAAATTTTCATGCGAAGCCTAACTCCTGAGGAGTTAGAACGTCTTCTCGAATCTTCTTGAAAAATATCTTTAAAAAAGCTTCGATGTAAATATTTTTTTGGAAAACAAAATACATAATTTTAAAAAATCAACAAAATCAAAACACAAAAATATAAAATTTCAAAAATCCAAAAACAATATAAAATCGAAAAAATCTAAAAATATTCTTCTCACGACATGTCTCTCGTATAAATCAATATTCTGTACGTTTCTAGAACATTCAACAATGATACGGATATTTACCGATGCTTGAGCGGGAGTTTTTAAAAATGTTTTCTAAAATATGTCGTTTCTCAAAAGCTTCTTCACTATGGCTTTCGTATACTTACGTACAAAACCCGGGCATAAATGATGATTTCTGATTATTTCAGACCAGGACTCATACGTTCAAAGATGAAATCATTTTTAAAAAGTTCGAGTCTAAACAAACGAAAAGATTTCAAACAAAAACTCGTTTTTCAAACAGAAATCTTGAGCACCATTTCAAGATTGTTCAAAAGATTTTTCAAAATCTTTCAAATTATTGCTCAAGATAACTCCCTCCAAACCCTTAAAATTGATTTTAAACTATATGTTTAAAAACATGCTTTCTTTAAGGGGGAGCATAAAAACATAAAAAGTTCTGATTTCATGCAAAAATATCACGCTATGTTATTTTTGAGGGGGAGAAGACGTGATTAAAATGTGATCAAAATATTTAAAGATCGGTGTTAAATCTCAAAAGAGCTCGACTCAGATATAACCAAAAATTGACGAAGCTTAAAATGTCGGCAACTGAAAAGACTTGTCCTAGACGGGTAATAATTTCAAGCTAGTCTAACTAGTGATGTAAGCATGTCTCGAATAGGAATTGTCAAAGTAGAGTGTACCGTCTAGAGAGAATTTATTTGGACTTGACCAGGACGAGTAATAATTTCAAGCAAGTCTAACTAGTAATGTAAATGTATCTCGAATCGGTCATGTTCACTGAAAATCAATCAATTCAAAAGTGCAAACTCTGCCCAATATGTGCAAACTTATCGTTAAATCACATAAGCACATGTGAAGGGGGAGTATTTTTGAAAAAGGCAAACTCTCAAAGTGGTAACAAAAATGTGTTTTATAATCATAAACACTTTGAGAGATTTTCAAAAAAGGTTTTATGGCATATGATAAAAAAAACCTAGGATAATCATGGAGTAATAAGGTGAATATGGTTAGGTTTTTGTCCAATGATCCGCTAGAGCCGGAGGGATCTACCCAAGGATAATTCCAATAGAATAGAGTTAGAAGTCCTTAGGTATGATTGAAAACAAAAGGAGTAAAGAAATGAAAGGAGAAAGAAGGGGTTGAAGGATTAAAAAGAAAAGTTAATAAAAGAGTGAAAAGAAATAGCCCTCTAAATGTTCAACCTTAGGGGAGAAACCAGGTTCAATTCATATGTTATTGGTTGTTACTAAGGTGACACTGATATTGAAGACAAGACGTCACGGACCCAGTGACGCACTGCACTTAACCTCCTAGCCACTCAGGTATCTCTTAAAAGATATTTGTTTCATTTCTCACGAAGAACCTTGCATAATCTATCGACCTCTCACTCTGAGTTGATATTGAAAATATAGCACTCTGTTCCATGCCTCCGACGACTAAAACTAAAATGCACATAATCGAGTCTAGAGCCATGAGATTCATTAAAATATCTCTTATGATACACTTTCTATGAATACACTTGTGTTCGCCAAAAAGGACACAAGTTGTATAAGAGTCTTTATGAGATCTTCGGATCTTGGCTTACATATTATGGTGGATATTTATTTCAAACGGTCTACAGTTGTGGAGTGATACTGTGGTATACTTAAGCGGCTCACCTAAATTGTTGGTATACTTCGGTATATCTGTGTAAGCCTTCTTGAGAGTATGCAATTCAAGAACAACCTTTGTAAGGATTAGAGATGTGTTTTGACACTATGCTGTTAATACTCTCGAAGTCTGAGCCTATAAGTGCTGGAAATCCCGCCAAGGAGATTCCTTTCACGAATTGAGTCCTTAAGACGTGGGTCTTTATTTGGATTTTATCCATAGTACTGATAACTGTCCTTCAACGGGATTAGGATGGCTGATGTGCCCGACCAAGGTGAATGGAATCAAGACATTCATCAGTAAAATAATCGCAGTGGTCTATTCTCTAAGAAAAGTCCACGATGATCGATTGGTGATTTCAACTAACATATTTATGCAGGTACTAATGAAAGTCCCCTTGGAGAAATACTGTACACCATCATTTCATACGTCAACATCTTCACCTCTGCATACTCATACTTATGAAGTTCATCCTCAACAAGCTTAAATCAAGAATGTTCAAAGACAAAAGATCAAGTTAAAGATAATGAGTTACGTCAAAGTCAAGAGCTAATCAAGAAAGTCAAGAACAAGTCCAAGTATCAAGTGAGGAAGACATATGTATGAAGTTCAAAGTCTTATCAAGAAGTATGATTATGTTGGAAAAGTTGACACTGCAAACATGTGAAGATGTTGATTAAAGGCAAGATAGATCAAAAGACGTTACTTCAAATATCACAAAGCATGAAGAAACAAGGAATCAAGACTATTCTATGACAACACACAAAGTTCAAGACACAAAAGACCGAAGACCTAATCACGTGGAGCATCATTCGAATAACTACCCCTTAGGGGGAGATTGTTAGCATTAAAGAAAAGTGTTGGTCATTCTAGCCATAGGAACTTTGTAATACGTTATAGAAAATGTCATAGACTAGTCAATGGGCTCGTGGATTGGGCTAAGCTAATAGGTTAGTAGCTTAAGTAATATTAGCCTTGTATCTTATTGTAATCAACAAGCCTAATCCAATCCATGTAAAAGCCCATCTTAAGGCCCATTGGTATGGCCTTAGTAGAAGTATAAATAGCACATTAGACCTCATTTGAGAGGTGTGCTTGAGTGTGTAAGTGTGTGTTTTGCTTAATAATATTTCTCTCTTCATCTCTCTACTCTCTCTCTAGAAATACACATAATTCTATCTTATCACCATATCAAACGTGCCTTATAAGCTTAATATTTATGTGATAGAGTTGATATCTAAGGTCCAACATATGTCTATATTATTTAACCTTTTCTAAGGGCATACACTAACTTATAATGCTAGTGAAGAAATCGTGAGAGGGGTATAGCAGCCCAAGCATTCCACAGCTAGACAAAGAGGTTATCAATGCACATATAATAAGAACCAAATAAACATCATATAAACTTATAATCGATGGGAAAGCAATTTTAAGGGGAGCAATATGGCGGTCACAAACCCAACGATCATAATGGATTAAAGTATACTATTACAATAAAACAAAACTACTTAATGAGTGAAAACACTAGCAGGACCTTCTTACTGCTCTTAAATCTTCGTTTAGGTGGTGTCTTATGTTGCCTTTTCATCTGTATTCTTCTCCTTAGGGTTTGATTGAACTTTTCTGCATAATTTTTCAGATGAAAATTGGCTGTTGAATTGGGTATTTATACTCTTCTCTCAGAGGGTCGATGTAGAGGATCAACTTAGTTGATGCGGCATATCTAGATAACTTCGTATGGGGTCCAAGATTATTATATTCTGGAATATTCGTATACCATCTTTAGATGCGGCGAAACTTGAATCTCTATGCAGCATATGTCCTTTAGTATCTTGGATAATCATTGGTGAAGTCTTGAGATTGATGTGCTGTATGTCAGTAAGGTAATACGGTGTATCTAGAGTAGATAAGTCAGATCTTCTTCATTGACCAAAGTTTTATATGCGGCGCATGAGATTAATACATGCGGTGCATTCTTCAAAGTCAGGCAATGGTCTTCGAATTCTTTCAAGTAAGAGATTATGGCGTATCTGTCTAGAATGATATGGCGTATCTCTTCAGTTTAGTAGAATTTTCCAACTTGATCCATTTTACTCCATTTTATGTCCAAAATCGCCAACTTTCATCAAACACTTGTTTATAACTCAGAATTACAAAAGTAAATGATTAAATTTCAATTCTCAAAGATAATATTATAAAACAAGTCAAATTCATAGGACAAATGATGATAATAGTATGTACTTATTTGATGTCATCATTAAGCTTAGTGTTCATAGTGGTTACTTTGTCTCAAACAGTCTACGGTCATGGAGTGATACTTCGGTGTGCTCCAGCGGCTCATCTACTTCTGTTGTGCAGCCTTCGTATATCCAGATGTAGGAACGACAGTGTGAAGATATCGAAGGCAGTAACATCTTAATTCATATTTGATCTTAGAGTATTCGAAGAACACAATAGCATCTCTGATGTATCCGTTTAGAGTATTCGAGGAACGTTGCTAGCGACTTAGGATTTGTCTGTTGGAGATGTCTAAATACAAAAATCGGGGACTGACAAACATATTCAGTTTGCTAATTTATACATGTACAAAGTCCCAAAAGACCGTACACCATCATTTCATTCATCA
Organism: Artemisia argyi; assembly: GCA_030686995.1. NCBI lineage: Eukaryota > Viridiplantae > Streptophyta > Magnoliopsida > Asterales > Asteraceae > Artemisia > Artemisia argyi. The sequence continues at coordinate 2,930,206 of CM060679.1, forward strand.
TCATCTTCAACTCCGTATGCTCATAATAATATCCAAATCAAAGATCAAGTCAAAATGTTCAAGACAACGTTTTACTTCAAAGTCAAAGTTCAAGATGTTAAAGAACAAATTCAAGAAAGGAAATGAGGACACGTTAGTATGAAATTTAAAGCTTTACAAGAAGTATGAGCATGTTGGAGAGAACACCAAGACAAGATACTTGAAGACATTGATTGAAGGCAAGAAAATCAAAGGGATTTATCCAAAGATTACAGAGCATGAAGAAACAAAGGAACAAGTCTAATCTATTACAACAACACAGGGTTTAAAGCTTAAAAGAAGATTCAAGATTCATGAAATGAAGAAGTATCTAAAAAAAGAATAGCCACCCCTTAGGCGGAGATTGTTAGCATGAGAAGTGTTGATCATCAATGGATTCAGAAAGAGATCTCAATGATCGCCCCTTAAGGGGAGATTGTTAGGAATAGAAGTGACGATCATTATTGACTCATTGAGTCTTGTAATAATGTAATGTGTAATAGTTAGTCCGATAAGCTAGTCTGTTTGTATTGCAATATACTTTAGTAACCAATCCCACATCGCCCCATGAGGTAAACCATGTGAAGGCCCTTACACTATAAAAGAATCCTTCTACCTCATGAGAAGGTGGTGCTTCTAAAGGGTTTCTAGTATCTTCTCATTGTATCCTCCCATCTTTCTTTCTAATCTAATATTTCTTTCTTTCTCTCTCTATAAGTTACCATCTCTATCTATCTTTATCTATCTTTCTCTAAATCTTCTATAATCTTTATTATGTGTGAAATGATATAGTATTTGGGTTCCTACAAGCCCCTTTATATAATTTTTTTTATTTGATATTTCCCAGGTGAAAGATTGTCCAAGATTCCATATTATTCTATACTCATAATTACAACTATTTGTTGTTAAGTTTTAGTTTAATTAGAGTTCAGGTCACATCTGGTAATGGGTCTGCAGGTACGGAATATACACCCATCAGGTCACTGAACTATTATGACTCTAATATTGGTGAAGTGTGATTTAGGTCACTGATGAGTTCAGCTTATGCTGAAGGTATTCATCAAGCCGATGAGTTCAGCTTATGCTGAAGGATCTCATTGGAGAGTAGTCTCTTCACAGAGTTCATCTCTTTAGTGAAAGAATTCTTCAGTGAGCAAACTCAGAAACTGAACAAACTTTTCAGTGAGTAAACACGCTGAATTTAATTCAAACTTACTTGTAACCACTTTGACATATTCAAGGGCAGTTATAACCACAACTAATTACCACATTTAATTGATCGTGTAACAATTATTGCAATTATGGAGGAGTATTATGAGGGATTAATTGGCTGATTAACTCTCATATTTTCATTGACTAAAGAATAATCATTTCCTATACATAGGAACACATATCTGCAAGGAAAACATACATAAAACAAAAACAAATAGAAGCGAATGGGTTATTGAATTGTGCCTAAAACAAGAATAAACACTTAGTCTTATTCTAAGAAGATATTCGTGTAACCCAGACATAGGGTCGAATAATTTCTTTGAAGAGTGATTACACGATTCTAAGTGATATCCTATACTCATTGATTGTTGATGGATCTAAACACCTTGAACTTGTGTTAGATTGATACTTTGAATTATATCACTAAGTATGCGGAATCTACTTAGTAACACTTAGAAGTTTGATTGTGAGTAAGACAGTTGTAAATAAACAATGTATGTAAACAAACTATTAGCTCCAATATTATTAATAATAATAATGCGAGTGATCTTGATATCACTAGGGTTACACCTTGAAGCTCTAGAAAAAACGTATGTAAACTTATAACCTAGGATCTCCTTTTATAACACAAGGAGTCCTCTTCTACAAGATAAGTATAAAGCAAATAGAATAAGATATACACAAAATCTATTCTATATTTATCTAGATGCGTTTCCTAACAGTTATCTAATAAGCAGTGGTAATATATTGTTCTTGCAGTGGTAATGAGTTTCCATTGCAAGTACAATCTTCTGCAGTTGTAACTTCTTCTTTAGCCGTGGTAACTGTTAGTATAATTCCCAACAATCCTCCCCTAACTTATGATTAATACATAAATCAATAAGTTTCTTCAAGTAATCAATAAACATGAGGATATGGGAATTCTTCCAAACACTTATCTTCTTCTTCTTAACTCTCTATCAGCTCTCACACTTTGATCATAAATCCTTTGTAGCAAATCATCTATGACTTCTGTTCTTTCCCAACACCTAAGCTTCTCTGACAACATCACTGTTAATACTCCAGCTCTTAATGGATATTCTTTCTCAGCCAGCATAAAAACATCAACTCCATCTTGTGTAGAAACATGATGCACAGAACTTAAATCATAGAATTTCCACAAAGTTCTTGTACCATGAGCTTCAAATCTCCAGTATCTATCACTTGGATTAGGTTCATATAATCTTCTGAAGTGAACCCATAACTCCTTAGCTTTGACATCAACAAGTTCATCCTTTTGAAACTGATCTTGAACAATTTTCCACAAAGTATCCAAATCTTCTCTATCACAGCATCTAACAATGTCTTCAAAGTCTCTACAGATATTTGTGACATTTCCATTTCTGATGATCTTCCAAGCAGCACCAAAATTATCAGAAAAGATTTCCCAACCAACTACTGGATATTTTGATTGTAGAGGTTCAATATTTAGCACATCAGTTTCTATGAACAACATGTTTGTAACTTGCTCTTCAGTCAACTTGCTAGGACCTTCTTCTTCTTGAGATGATTTCTGAGTCTTTAACTTCTTTGCATCTTTAGATTCAAGACTCACTCCAGTCCTTTTTGTCTTCATAGATAATAGTTCTTGATCCATTGGAATGAAGTTACTATCTTGTCTTTTGATTCTGTATTAAACACCTTTAATCTGATCATGTGACATTCCCTTGAATTGACTCATCTTCATATTACCAACATGACAACAAAAAGTCTTCATCTCAGAAATAATTTGTGCCTTTGTAAGTTTCCTTGGCTTCTTTTGACCTTTTCTAGCATCTCCAATGATTTGGTCAAGAGTCTGCTGATTTTTCATTAGAATGAAATCTTTAAGTTGAGCAGACCTTTGTTCTTCATCCAAGGTTGTATTTGCAATCAATTCAATAGCCTTCTTCCTAATTATTTGATCATTGTTAATCAAATAGTTAATCTCTTCTTCTGTAGGCACATAGGTAAACTCTGGAGGTTTCTCATGCATTACAGTTGGTGAAACACTTGAAATAGGTTCTGCCATAACAGCTTCAAGTTTATCCAACCTAGTTGCTTCCATGAAACTAGCAACTTCATCTTCTTTAATCTTTTTCTTTCTTTCATACTCTTCAGCTTGTTGTTGCTCTGCTAACCTATGATCAAAGTCAATCTGAGCTTGTTCAAACTTAGAAATCTTTCTTGTCTCATGATCTGAAGCAATAACAATAGCCTTTCCTTTAACTGATCTTCTTCTGGCAGCTTCTTCTTCTGCAGTGGTAATTTCTTGACTAGCAGTGGGAACATTTTCACTTGCAGTGGTAAATTGTTGATCAGTGGGAACTTGTTCTGCTTCAGTGGAAATTGGTTGAGCAGTTCCAACTAAATCATCAAAGTTAAAACCTGCATCAGCATCCATATCTTCAAAATCCAATTTCCTCCCCTCAGTCTCAGCAACATCATCTTTTGCTTGAGCATTATCAGAAACATTGAGCTCAGCAACAGCTTTTTCAAAATTTGTTCTCCTCCCCTTAAACTCTGCATCAGTTTTCCTCCCCTGTTTGGAAGAATCTCCCAAAACCTTAGTAGAACTTGCAGAAAATTCATCTGAAGGTGAAGATGATGATAAAACAACCTGAGATCTTTTCTTCTTGAGATTCTCAACTTCATTCTGCAATTTGTGAATCTCATCCTTCAATGTCTTCAGCTCTGTGGCATGTTGTTCTTTGGTCTGTGCCAGATCTTTCTCCAGAGCTTGAACCTGCTTGATTAATTTGGTACAAATATCCATCAATTTATTTTGTTGCACACTGCCTTCATCACTTCCAACTGTGTAACCTGCTGGGAGAGGTGAATCATGAGGCATTAACTCAGGCTCTTCCCTAGTTGGACTAGGAGGAAGCCTTGAACCACCACTGCTTGTTCCTAAACCAAATGGATCAGCAACATGCAATGTTGAGATGAGAGAAGTTGGCTGTTTAGACCTTCTCTCATAAGTGTGAGTGACTGCAGGGGTATGTTGAATTGGTGGAACAACAATATTGGGTGTGTTTTGAGATGCAATTGGGATTGATGCATCCTCACCCTGTACTTGAGAAATTTTAGCAAGCATTTGAGGTAAAAGTGGATGAACCTGCCCATTCCAAAGTACTGAAGCCTTATTCATATTTTGAAAAACTTTTGGCTTAAGAATGGAAGGTTCATAAATTCTGTTTTGAGGTCGCAGTTGAAACTCATTTAACACTGCTTGCACAAACCTTGGATACATCAAAAATTTATATGTACTCTTTACATTGCCTTTCATATTATTAAAAATAAACTTTGACCAATTGAAAGTCCTATCTGTTGCCAAACAAACCAAAGGATAAGCCATGGTTGATGCAAATTGTTCATAAAATGTTTTCTTAGGACTTAGGCAATGTAGAAGAGTATGTATCAAAAATCTCCAATGGGGACAAAAACATCCTTTTCTAAAAGTGACTTTTTGATCTGATGTATTATACCCCATTAAAGCAATATTTGTAAAAATTTCTGAATTAGGTAATGTGATGATACCATTGAGATCATCCAATTGGAGAATTCTCCTCAAGGATGACTCAGTAACATCAATAGTTACCCCATCAACTGTGGCTCTTAGAGCATCCACAGATTCTTGTGTGTCTCCCTGTTCAAGAGTTATGGACTCCACGGTGTTCCAGAACTGTTTGATATGAGAGATATAGATTGTGGGATTAATAAGTAAGGCATACCTTATGTGAGTTGTGTTTAGAAAATCTACAATCTGATGAAAAACAGGGCCACTCTTCTCATTCGACTTTTGTAAGTAGGCCACTTGGTTGTGCTCCTCGACAAATTTTAGAATCGCCATGATATTTGTGAAAAAGAGAATGAAAGTGTTAGTAATCAAGATAAAAATCAAGCCGTATGATAATGAATTTATACTAATAGGGTTTGAGGAGGTTGCGCAATGTGAATTATCTTTGGAAATAATTATCTTTGGAAAAAAAATAATTTATAATAAGTAAGAAGATAATCCACAAAAGATTTTACCCTATTAATAAGGAAAGACGGTTATTTTTACAACGGCTAGTAAAAAATAGATTACTGACACAACAGTTGTAACGGCTAGTCATCAGTGGAAAAATTACTCTTGCAGTGGTAACTGATGAACTAGCAGTGGTAAAATTTTCACAAAAATATCAAAGAGCAGTGATTAATAAAACATGAACATTTGCTGCTCTTATCATAGTTTTTAGCAAACTACCAGCTATCAATGGATTTGATATGTCTTTACCATTAGCCGTTTGCTATGGACTAGCCAACTCTTGATCACATGGATGTATGGTGAGTTGATAACCTAGTTTTTGGTAAACTATCAACCATAAACGGATTTGATTAGTCTTTACCAGTAGCCGTTTGCTCTGGACTAGTTGATTCTTATGTTGATTAGACATGGTGAATCAATAACCATTTGTTGTGTGTCTATGATACACACCTTATTACTCCAATGACTCCAAGAATATGGGTTGTATTCAATAGCTCAACTTAACCCATAAAACTTAACCCAAAGTAACTTTTTAACCAAGTTACTATTCACAAAATATCTTCCAAAAGTTAACCCGATAATTAACCAAATTTACTCCTCCAACCTACCAAAACAAGTAGAAGTAAATATCCTTCATTAAATAGAATTCGACCTTGACTTTGCATATAAAAGGATCTCAAAACTTTTATCTCTCATCAATAAATAACTTCAACAACACAAACCCTTAATCATCACAATGAGCTGGTTCCCAATAGTCTACATATCTTCTGATGATTCATCGGATGAGGAAATCAGCTATTGTTCAAACTCAGAGGATCTTTCAACAGGATGGAGTGATTACTTCCCACCAAGTGCAACCACTTCCACAGCATCCAACAAGCCATCCAAAAAGACTGAAGCTTCTCCTGCTCCATCTTTGGAGTTCTATTCTAATGCTTCCTCTGATGATGATAATGATCCAACCTTTGATCTTTCCAAAGAGCTTCCAAAGGCCCTCACCACAGCATTGAAGACTGCCATAAGCAACATGAAGTGGCCTGCTGTTGAGAAGCCTACCCAAGCACCAAGGCCTCCCAAGCAAGTTCTGGGACTTGCTTGTCCAAGGAAACAACTCTCTTTTGATGACAAGAGAAAGAAAGCTTCCAAAGGCAAGCATGACTATGAAGGAAAAGGAAAGAAACCCATGGAATAGGTGTTAGGTTGTAGGTTCATGTCTGATGTGATGGTTTTCTTGTCTAGGTGATAATGTTTTCATGATGGTTGTGATGTACTCTTCCTGAATAAGCAATAAAAGTACTTTTTGTTCTTGCTATTATCACCAAATCTTTCCACTGTTGTATGTTAATTACCACTGAGCACTTGATAATTTTGCATACAAGTTAGTAGAAAACCATACATACAATACAAACAATATTAGTACCTAAAAAGAGTATCCTGCAACACTGAAAAATATTTAGACATCAAAAGTTTATGGATTTAGCATCCCAATACCTGTTACCAAGTATTGAAACCTACCCACATCAAGCCCTTTTGTTAATAAATCAGCATAATTGTCATCAGTATGAATCTTGACAACATTGATAAGCTTTTTCTCAAAACAATCTCTAATAAAGTGATGTCTAATTTCAATATGTTTAGTTTTTGTGTGTTGCACAGGATTTTTAATAATACAAATGGTACTACTATTGTCTATATAGATAATGGTGTTCATGAAATTGTACCCATAGTCCAATAATTGATTCTGAAGCCAAAGGATCTGAGCACAACAACTAGCAGCTGCAACATATTCTGCTTCAGTAGTTGAAGTAGCCACCATAGTTTGCTTCTTGCACTGCCATGACACCAATCTACATCCAAGAAATTGACATCCTCCAGTAGTTGATCTTCTATCCAAACTTGCACCAGCATAGTCACTATCTGAGTATGTGATCAATTCCATTGGAGAGTCTCTTGGATACCATAATCCTAGATTAGGATAAGTCTTCAAGTACCTAAAAATCTTTTCCACTGCTGTCAAATGTGATGTCTTTGGAGTCACTTGAAATCTTGCACAAGCACAAACAGCAAACATGATGTCAGGCCTTGATGAAGTAAGATACATCAAGGAACCAATCATAGATCTGTAAGTGTGAACATCAACATTAGCACCACTTGCATTTTTCAACAATAAGTGAGTGGTTTTGTCAGCAGGGGTATTGGAAGATTTTGCATCAGTGAACTTGAACTTTTTGATAATCTCAGCCACATACTTGTCTTGACTGATAAATATACCTTCCTTACTCTGTTGTACTTGTAGCCCCAAAAAGAATGTAAGTTCTCCCATAGAACTCATTTGAAATTCATCTTTCATTAGCTTCTCAAACTGTCTGCACATCTCTTGTTTTGTAGATCCAAAGATAATATCATCAACATATACTTGCACAAGTAGGATATCACCTTTGTCTTTCTTGATGAACAAAGTTTGATCAATTTTACCTCTATGAAACCCATTATTCATTAAATAATTAGCTAAGGTTTCATACCACTTCCTTGGAGCCTGATGTAAGCCATAAAGAGCCTTAACCACTTTGTAAACTTTATTTGGGTGTTAAGGATCTTCAAAGCCTGGAGGTTGAGAAACATACACCTCCTCATCAATAGTTCCATACAGAAAGGCACTCTTTACATCCATTTGATAGACTGTAAAGCCCATAAATGATGCATAAGCTAAGAATAGTCTAATAGCCTCAAGTCTTGCAACAGGAGCAAACACTTCTTCATAATCAATACCCTCTTCTTGAGTGTATCCTTGAGCAACCAATCTAGCTTTGTTCCTGATTACAATGCCTCTTTCATCTTTCTTATTTCTGAAAACCCATTTAGTACCAATGACCTTCATACCATCAGGCAAGTTACAAAGAACCCAAACCTTTTGTAGTTTAAACTGCAACAACTCTTCTTGCATAGCTTCAACCCAGCTAGATTCTCCTAGAGCCATATATACATTCTTAGGCTCCATTTGTGAGAGAAAACAGAAAAACAAACACTCATTCTTCTGGCTATGTTTCTTGGACTCATACACTTCACTTATGAACCCATGAATGTTAGCTTTCTTTGTCTGTCTTCTAGTCTTCACACCTGATTGAAGTTCACCAATAACATTATCAAGTGGATGCACTTTGTGAATGGTAGACTGTGATGTGCTAGGAATATCATATGTTGAAGGCATGTTTGAGATCTCTACATCATCACTTGGTGATTCCTGAGAAGTATTATCCACATTTGGACTTACAGTGGAAACTTCTGGTGTAGCAGTGGGAATTGAGTTACCACTGCTAGTAGGAATATCTTTATTCACAGAATCTGCATCACTTGGTTTTTCAGAATTATCACCAAAGTCCCAAAGTGGCATAACAATTTGATCTTCATCATCTTTGCAAGCTTCATCTTCATCAATGAATTCTTCTGTATCTTCAAGATCTTTGTCACCAGTACTTGAAGTGAGAGGAACATAATTCATTGTATTTGATAATGTTTCAAGATCAAATAGCCAATCTGGACCTGAACCTGCCATGTTTGCTTTATTCTCAAGAAACTGAATATGCAAGTTCTCTTCAATTTTCTTTGTTCTTAAGTTATAGACTCTAAAAGCCTTGCTAACCATAGAGTATCCAACAAAGAAGCCTTCATCTGACTTTTCTTCAAATTTACCCAGATGATCAATGGTATTGAGAATAGTAACATGACACCCAAATGGCCTCATAAACTCCAAAGTAGGAGGTCTTCCTCTGAACAACTCATAAGGTGTCTTGTTCTTTGTTTTGACCACTAAAACTCTATTTTGAATGTAACAAGCAGTGTTAACTGCTTCAGCCCAAAAAGTCACTGGAAGCTTGGAATCAGCTAACATGGTTCTAGCAGCCTCAATTAGTGTTCTATTTCTTCTTTCAGCAACTCCATTTTGTTGTGGAGTTCTTGCAACACTAAATTCTCTTTTAATACCTTTATCTCTGCAGAAATCATCCATAACTTTATTCTTGAACTCTGTCCCATTGTCACACCTGATGATCTTGATTTTCTTTTCAAACTGATTTTCAACTTGAGTGATGAAAATCTTAAGGATGCCTGTGGTTTCATCTTTGGTACTTAAAAAGAAAACCCATGTGAATCTACTGAAGTCATCAGTTACAACAAGACAATATTTCTTTAAATTGATGCTGCTCACAGAGGTAGGACCAAACAAGTCCATATGCAGCATAAAAAGTGGATGATTGATAGAATTGAATGCCTTGGTTTTGCATGAAGCTCTGTGTTGCTTTCCTTTGAGACAGGCAACACAAGTTTGGTCATTTTCAAATCTTTTCTCTGGTAGTCCTCTGACAAGGCCATCTTTCACAATCTTGTTGATGGTCTTAAAATTCACATGACCAAGTCTTCTATGCCAAAGCATTGATTCATCCAAAGTGGCTTTAGCAAGCAAGCAAGTAACATCATTATTAGCCACTATGTTCTGCATATCAATGCTATACAGGTTTCCTTTTCTAGGGATTTTAAGCAAAATGTCACATTCTTCTGGAAGCTTATAATCCTTAGATAAGATATAGCATTCATCTTCTGTGAATAGAACTCTATGCTTTTTATCACACATCTGTGACACACTAAAGAGATTGTATTTGAGTTCTTTCACATACTGCACATCTTCAAAGTCAATGTTTCCAGCCTTGATTGTTCCTTTGCCAGAAACTTTGCCACCAATTCCTCCTCCAAAACTGACAAATTGTCTATCATAAGGTTGAAAGTCTGAAAGATAAGACTTATTGCCAGTCATGTGCCTGGAACATCCACTGTCTGAGTATCCTTGATCATTAGAGGTCTTTAAATGTCCCTGCTCATAAAATAAAGGAATTAGTTCCTTTTGGGGACCCAAGCCACAAATGACTTGGATCTGCCTCGTGTATCAATATAATTATATCTATCAAAGGTCATTGATACACCATTGGGATTGATTTAGGTGATAGTTCCTTTTGGTTTCCATTCCCAACGAGCTGAGGCCTTAACAGCATTTCCCACATTTACCCTTTTCTTGTTAACAGACCTATCAGTGGTAACCTTTGACCTTGCAGTGGTAACTGCTGCCTTAGCAGTGGAAACTGCTGGCTTAGAAATTTTAGGTGCCCACTTCTGATTATGGTTAACTTTCTTTTCAAAATAAGTCTTTTTCCCTGTTTGAGTAGATTTAACAAAAGTAGTAACAGGGGGGCTTAGGGTAAACTCTGTTATTATGTCTGGCAGTGGCAATTGCTGGTCTAGCAGTGGAAACTGCTGGTCTAGCAATGGAAACTGGTTTAATGCCAGAATGAAGCAAAACAGACCTGGGAATCATCTTGCTAAGTGGATTTGGGTGAGTTAAGTTATTAACATTGTGTTTATTCACCCAAGTATTCCCAAATACTTCCCTTCTTCCCAAGTGGTAGGTACAGTCTTTAGCTAAATGGTCAAAGCTACCACATATATGACAGGGTTTGTTATTGAACACAAAGTCACTACCAAATTGCCTAGATTTGACATGATTCTAACTCCTCATATTGCCTCTAGGAGTTGGTGATCTACTTCTGTACATCTCTGCATATCTAGTAGTGGGCCTAGTAAAATTAGGTTGTGACCTAGGCTTCTCTTTGACTACCTCAGGAATACTTCTCTTAACCTCCACTTTAACATTTTCAGGAGTACTAGGTTTAGACTCAACATTCAAATTATCATCTTTAAGAGATGAGTCACTAGCACTATCAAATACATCAACCTCAACCTGAACCTTTTCAATTTCAACTGGTTTAACAAACTTTGGTCCATAGGTCATAGGTAGATCCTGAAATTCTTCTAAACCTGTGTGAGCTAAGTCAATGCCAGGAGGTGATGGAACACCTCTTAGAGGTGGTGGAACAGTTTTGTATCCAAGACCTGATTTAGCTTTGCTCACAATTTGGGCTTCCCAAATTTTATCAATACACTTGGATTGATGATCCAATGTTTGCTTAGTTATCATTATATTCTCACTAGCCACTTTAACTTTTTCTAGTTCTTCTCTAAGAACTTTATTAACACTTAGGCCTCTTTTATGATTTGATAAGTTATAATTAGTATGAGTTAACTCTATGTGTTGCTCATTAAATTGTGCTTTAAGTTTCTCATACTCTTTTAAGGCCTTACAAGATTTAGAACAAGCATTATCAATTTGTACCTCAGAGTCAGAAAAAGCCATTAGTGCCACCATTGCAGACTATGAATCATCTTCCTCTTCCTCAGTCATAAAGCTCCAATCAAAGCTCACTCCATCAATGGCCAATAGCCCCTTTGGCTCATCAGTAGTAGGTTCCTTCTTCTTGTCCTTCTTGTACCAAGTTGACCTGTTATCAGACTTCCTTGGCTTCCTACACTCTCTGGCAAAGTGCCCCTTCTTATGACAATTGTAGCACTCCACCTTCTTCTTGTCAAAACCTACTGTTTCATCTGCACTGATGTTGATTTTTCTTCCAGTCTTCTTCCAAAACTTCTTTGTCCTCAAGCTTAGTAATGCTACTTGCCATTTAATGTCCATCTCCTCCATATCATCTTCATCAATTTGATCCAGATCCTCATGATTAAGGATTGAACCACCCACATAACTTGATATAAAGGCATAAAAGGTAGTATCACTAAGCCCTGCAATCTGTTTCTTTGAGCTACCAGTGGAAACACTTCCACTACCAGTGGAAACAACAATGTTAGCACAGTCATCATCACTATCACTTTCTTCATCTGAACTATCATCAAGAGATGATGATATGAGTGCTACACTTCCTGAACTTGAACTTATCTTGCCAGCTTTCTTCAATCTTTGTTCAATAACCTTGAAGTTATTGTACAAGTCATTAAGTTTCATGGTCTCCAACTCTGGCTTATCTTCCCACACAGCAACATTGGTTCCAAACTCAGAAGGTAAGCTTCTTAAGAACTTTAGATTGAGATCTTCTCTTTCCACCTCAATTCCAAAAACAATGAGTTGAGAAACAATCTTTTGTAGCCTTGTGAAAATGCTATCAAGAGATTCATTACTTGATGAACCAAAGTTTTCATAAGTTTGCTTCAGCAGAGTCTTTTGAGTCTTTTTGGTGGAATCATTACCACCAAAAACTTCACAGATTTCATCAAAGAGAGTCTTTGCAGTCTTGAACTTGCTGAATGCTACAACTTGGTCTCTGGGAAGTGTCATCAGCAACAGACCTCTGGCCTTCAAATCATTCTTCAGTTGAAGTCTTTCATCATTAGTAACAGGTCCAGTGTTGACCTTAATTACTTCCTTGCCATTAACCATCTCTGAAGTAGAACTTGGTTTGAAAGAATTTCCAACTATAATGATCTCCCAAAGTGTGTAATCTTGAACCATAAAGAATTGTTCTATCATTAGCCTCCACATCTCAAAGTCATTCAACTTAAGCTTTGGAAGTTTAGCAGCAATGTTTGAGTTACTGGTTTCTGTCTCCATTGAATCTTCTGAGTGAACTTGAGTCTTCTAAATCAAAGTATCAAAGCCTGGCTCTGATACCACTTGATGGATCTAAACACCTTGAACTTGTGTTAGATTGATACTTTGAATTATATCACTAAGTATGCGGAATCTACTTAGTAACACTTAGAAGTTTGATTGTGAGTAAGACAGTTGTAAATAAACAATGTATGTAAACAAACTATTAGCTCCAATATTATTAATAATAATAATACGAGTAATCTTGATATCACTAGGGTTACACCTTGAAGCTCTAGAAAAAACGTATGTAAACTTATAACCTAGGATCTCCTTTTATAACACAAGGAGTCCTGTTCTACAAGATAAGTATAAAGCAAATAGAATAAGATATACACAAAATGTATTCTATATTTATCTAGATGCGTTTCCTAACAGTTATCTAATAAGCAGTGGTAATATATTGTTCTTGCAGTGGTAATGAGTTTCCACTGCAAGTACAATCTTCTGCAGTTGTAACTTCTTCTTTAGCCGTGGTAACTGTTAGTATAATTTCCAACAATTGTCTATACCTAACTGGGAGGTAATACAAAACCAAACATTTGTGGGAGCCCAGACCAACATGATTACTTTATTGAAATGAAATAACTAACAGAGCAGTCCATATCTGGAAAGATATATTGGGTCCAGCATATATGTTGGAGCAGTACAAAACAAACGGCTCTTTAAATAGGAAAGGGCATCACTATTGTCATCTACATATAGGAAGAAAAGATATTTATATGTTTCTTATGTAATTTGTCAACTTGTTTTACTTTTAAATAGAATACTTAAAGGGATTTCACTATTTAGCATGATAAGTTTACAACTTGTGTATTACTTTTAAATTGTCAAGGCAATTGTATAAATATGGAAAAACAGCAAGATGCTATGAATTACGATGAAATTGAGTCACCCTAAACCTACAAATGACTTTCGAACTTACAACTGTGAAAATCTAAATAATTAAAGGAATAAACCTCGTTATCCAGATCCAACAACAAACATAAGCACTCAAGAGCAATTACACGGTAGAAAATATTGAAACGAGTGAAAGCCAACCATGACCCTTCAAGTATGGGAATTGATCGGTACACTCTCATTTGTTATTTGCACACTCAAATATACAAACTGGTAAAACAACATATAATAAATATACAATTGCTAAATACACAGATTAGAGTGTGCAAATAAGAAGTTGTAGTGTGTAAATCATTAGCCTTCAAGTATATATATCATGAAACTCGTTGGAACCTCAAACCAAACAGTTCCGACTACATCATCAAACTGAGTGGTGGCATGGCGAGGTGTGAGAACGATTGATGAAAAAAATACCCAAGATTTCAAGACCGCCACATAGGGGTGTAATCGAGCCGAGTCGAGTCAAGTATTGACATGCTCGAGCTCGGCTCGTTTAAAATCGAGTCGAGTCAAGTATTTTTCGAGTCGATCTCGAGTTGTTCGCGAGTTGTCTCGGCTCGATTACACCCATATATATATATATATATATATATATATATATATATATATATATATATATATATATATATATATATATATATATATATGTATTGGGGTGTAAATGTGTAATCGAGTCGAGTCGAATAGCTCGCGAGTTGTCTCGGCTCGTTTAAAATCGAGTTGAATCGAGTATTTTTCGAGTCGATCTCGAGTTGCTCGCGAGTTGTCTCGGCTCGTTTACACCCCTGGCGCCACATACTTAAATAACCACGACCATGACCAAACCACTTGTTGCACCAACCTTAAAACAGATCTGAACAACCACCCTTGAACCATGACCTAACCACTTGCCACAACACCCTTAAACCAGATCTGAACAACCCTTAAACAACGACCTAGACCTCTTACAAAATGTGAGGTGAAAAAAGGTATATACATACAACGTAGTAGATGTCAGCATACTACTACATAAATACTTGTACTAGTTTCTTGATGATATACATCTGGAATTGCAGTAGATGTCTGCATACTACTACACAAATCTAAACACAAAATATTAATAACGAGAATGGCATCGGGCGCCGCGTTGCGGGCGGGCCTGTTTTTTTTTCCCTTTTTTTGGGCGGGCCGATTCTGGAAGAAGTGTTTGTGGCAGAACACATTTACAACTGTACATATTTAATACTACCTCCGTCCCAAAATTATAGTCTCCTTTTTACTTTTTCGGTCTTTCTTTCTCAAATTTGACTTTAAATATTTTTGTTTGTGTTATACAATAGTTGATGAAAATTATACCAATGAAAAATACATTTAAAACTCAATTCATTCATATATTTTTCATCAAGTATTATTTAATATAAACAAAAATATTTAAGGTCAAAGTTGAAAAATAAAGACCGAAAAAGTCAAAAAGGGACTATAATTTTGGGACGGAGGGAGTAATGTTTAAAGACTTCAAAAAGATTACAACTTGCTTCTCTATATTATCCTCTTTAAACGCCCTTATCATTTCTTTTGTACATGTTGCTACGTAGCACGATGTCATTGATCCTACGATGTTCGGAGTCTGGAGTGCTACTATTTCTTTGTTTCCATTCAAGATCCTATCTGATAAATGTCCTGATAAGTTACAGCATGTAGCAGGAAGTCTAGGTTGCGATATTCTTTCCTATTGCGTTCTTCTGAAATTAAAGCTTCTCCCAACTTTGTTTTTCAGCATCAGAAACTTGATGATATTATCCTGCACCAAAAGGTTATGAAGATTAAGTAGTTGTAGCTATAAGCAAATAAGCCACAATATGATTCTCGTAATGGTACAACGCGATGTATAAACTACACGGAAAATGTGACTACACAAAAATGAAATTACTTCTACCAATACAACCCGAACAAACTTTTATTTATTTCTTTTCTTTCCATCAAGAATTCATAATGAATGCCCTTGCGGAGAACTTTTGTGTAAATAGTAGCTAGCAACAAAACCAAAAAAAATGCTATATCATATATGAAGTTGTTGTTCTAATGTAGACACCTAAAAACTGATAAGTTAAGCCACTTGATCACAGAACAAAGAATGTGTGCAAGTTCATTATAATCTCACACAAATTCGACATTCTCTATAGCAACTACCTAGTGCAAACTTGATATCAACCACATGATTGAAACAGATTATGTATGGCTGGCTCGGTGCACTAATGGCATACTATGATTTTGGTGCTGAATAGTAATGAAACACAACCACCACTTGCCTGAGACAACGGTGGTGACAACTCATTATACTCGCAAATAGTCAACACAATATCCCCAATACATTACCATACACAACCACATCCATCTAAGATCATAAAAACAGAATTAATATGAATGGAAGTGTAGAGTGTCACCTGTTTGCGGCAAGGACTTAAACATAAGAGCATCCTTCAAAGGGGTTATGTATTACCTACACTGGCAATTCATTAGAGATAACAGATTTTAGGTGACTTCAAGAATATTAACAATAAAATTATCAAATCGAAATCATCTTTTAATGGAAACAATATAGACCTCGAAACGAACATTTTCAAGTAATCAATTGACATACCTAAGAACCTTGAAAATTTGTAGTTAGATGATACTCTTTTTCCGCATTCTCTCACGCTTCTGTATTCCAAGGGCCATTGTTCCATAACCTCCTCCGTTGATGTCCTGAAAACGAATATGTTGTTAAAGTAACAATCTAAGTACATACCTATATACCAGTATAATTCAAACATTAACCATATCATATGCTTAACAGAACATAATAAACATCATTCCTGTTATTTTACACACGTTGTTGCAGCAGTAACCATAGTCAGTGGCAAACAGAAATCAACTTTTCCATGTTTTTTGTAATATTCTAAACGACCCGTTACTGGACGCTGCTCTAACAGGAATTTCACACACTATAATCTTCATATAATTTATAATATTCGCGTTAATAAATGAGCCAGTCAATGGTGTCAGTATCCAGAGTGACTACCTGTATATCAACCCCATGGATTGGATCGAACGTCCATTTTCAATTTTGCTTCGTATGCAACGTATATGAGACGAATAAAAAAAACGTAATTGTCTAATTAAATAAATAAAACACATTGTTATATAATATAATCAGTCGCCTATACATACCCAAATTCTTTGTTAAGGCTTTTAGTGAATGTTGTTTCTACTTTACTGGCATTGTGTTGTTTCTCAAAATCTGCCTTTACGCGTTCTAGAAATGCAACAGATATTTGCTTGCCGACTGATTCTTTAGCAACCACGCAATAACCTGGAAATTCCAAATACAACAATCACAATCTATTTTTGAAATTCAAGGGGGGAGTTTAGCGAATGGCATTGTGTTTAAATGTGGTTATCTGGTTATCGTGTTTAGCACCATAAGTATAATCCAAAAGTTAAAAAACCTTGCATATCATATCACAATTCTAATAAAAAAACTTTACTAAAATTTGCATAAAGTTATCGTATCATGACCTCAAATCATCATATAAACCATAATAATTTTTTATTTTTTTTAAAAAGGAAAACGAATAAGTTTGATTATCACCTGATACATTTTGTCCATGCTGACTGTTTTTCCCTATGTTTGCGATCATCACCTGTAATTGCAAAGCCACAAAATATTACACAATAAGATTCATTAAACAAAACATATCGAAACAACATAAAACATGACACAAACAACAATATGAAAAACAGAAACAAACACAGATAATGACTTGAATGATGGAACATGATGTTGAAATTTGGCAGTTTTTTGCATTTTTCTTACGCTGGCTGTTCTTTTCTCAATTGCAACCACGGCCAAGCAAAAGAGTTGAACAACACCCCATCAATACATTATACGACACGGCAAGAGAAATTGAACATGGGTGGCCCTTTATTAGCCTTATGTAAGTTAACTATACTCTACGACTGAATTATCCTAAATCTAACAGGTCATGGATAATAAAATACTGAAATAAGCTGACCAAAGAGCCCCTAATTAAACACATTTTAGAGAGGTTGGATGGGTCAGTTTATGATATGCTAAAATAAGGTTTCAAAACAACCCGTGCAATAGCAGGTCATGGATAATAAAATACTGAAATAAGCTGACCAAAGAGCCCCTAATTAAACACATTTTAGAGAGGTCGGATGGGTCAGGTTTATGATATGCTAAAATAAGGTTTCAAAACAACCCGTGCAACAGCAACTCAAGGCTAATTAGGTATTGAAATAAGCTATCTAAACAACCTCTATTAACAACATGTTCCAAACAGTCCCTATAAGCACGACTAAAGGTTAATCAGCTGCTCAAATAAGCCACTGAAGCAACTCCTAATCAAGCGATTATATCATTATTACACACAATTTTAAACAGCCTCATATTTTTAATATTGCGAATCTGATTTATTCTTATAGTAACTAAATTGGGAAACCTATTCATAACGGGAAGTTGATGATATTTATTTTCACACTTGAATGACAGTTGGGGCTCAAAAACTACACTCTGAAGAGTTGTATGGGTATTTTATATGGTGCTTGAGCCTGTAAGACTAAACAAAACAAATATGGCTTTGCCACTATTCAAATCATCCAAGTTTATGTTGTGTCAATCATGACAGCAAAAAAGATTATACCTTGTAAATGGCATATACGACATTAACATCCAACGATTATAATATGAGCAAACATTAACATCCAACGATTGCGGCTGCTAATTTAGGACCAATAAAAAATAAACGACTACTGTTTCTATATCTTTTTTTTAGCTTAAGTGTTTGGGGCTGTGGCGTATTTTTAAGCAGAAGGCGTTTTGCGTTAGTCAAAGTTTGGCTACTTATTTTAAAATAGACAAATTCTCCTTCGTCTTTCAAAGTGCTCATTAAACCCGCAACTGAAAGTGAAAGCATTGGTCATGTATAATAAAGCAAGTTATCTGGACATTATATGAGAAGACAGACAATATACCCTCGTAGGCTATACCTTTTTGATAAAACCATCCGAATAGCTCAGGAGCCCTATACCGTCTTGTCGCTACATAATCCAGCAAAATAAACAAATCCAAACACAATCTTCAAAACAGTTTCAAAAGAAACGGTGACTATTGTTTCTAGATATGTTTTGGAATCAGCTACGGGGTGTTTGGCATTGCAACGTCTTTTTAAGCAGGAGCAGTTTTCAGGTCATAAATTTGATTTACTTGTATGTCAAACAAATATAAAATCAATTTAATCCATCAACAAACAATTTTTTTTTTTCTATATTTTTTATCAGGACTTAAGAATAAGAAAGATATCAAAGAAACTGACCATCTTATCAAGATGAGTAGCTGCAACCCAATAGTCCATAGTCGCCTACGTACATTCTCTTGTGTGGTTTCTGTTGTCACCAACGTTAGGCGGGGTTTAACCGTAAGATAACACGTGCAGATAACAATGTCCCTTCTAATGGTATGGTACCCTTTCTTCCGAGCGCAGCCGCTTTCACGAAGTAACTGAAAATTTGCAGATGGGGTATGAGATCAGTTTAAGAACCTGGTTTCTGAAAATTTTGCGTGTTGAGTATTCGACTTTAATGAGGTTGATATTCAAACGCATCAACCCACATTTTTTACTTATGATACATATTTTCAGCTTATCAGACTTCAGTTTCTACTTTTCATTTTCATTTTTTTCAGGAAAAAAAATTTCATTTACAACAGAGGATTAGTACATAAGTATGGTCTCTTAAAATCAGCTTGTGATATACCGTTTGTAAGATATAAGATATTATTGCAATTTACAGTATCTCCTTAGGTGAATGAGAAAATCGAATCATATTCTGATAACTCAGGCACTTGCATCTTTTATAGCTAATAAAAGGAACCTCACCAACCGGCATTGATCCGGTGTTATTCACGTGATGATTATGCCTCCACTTCCTTTGGGATAAATCCTAACGATGTTCTTCTGCGTGAACCTGGAAATAATGATTCACCGTAAATGCAATGAGTACGGATATATGAAACTCATGACACGTGCACAAAATTCCTACTACTTGCAAAGCATAACTGGTGGGGGCAGTATATGTCAATAAAAATGCTTAACATGCTAGACCAGGTTGGATTCCCCCGTACACTTTTATGTCCATTTTCAAGCAACTAAAAAGATTTCATATCACCTCTCAAATTCCATCTATTTGTCGCCTCCGCATCTTTGTATGTGCCCAAAACTGATGTGATCGCAAACATCCCAAAACTATATTGAAAAGGATGAAGAAAAGACTTACGGATGAAAGAGATGTTGCTATCCTACTCAAAATAGTTGGAACCTGCAGTTGAACAAAAAACCATGAATAAAAATACAAACTTTTTATTTAAAAAATCTAGCTTGAAATCGATTTGTTTACTTCAACAATTTTTTTTTGATCCATGAATCCATCTCAAAAGTAACCACCAATATCGAGAGATAAACCATCTGATGGAGTCTGAAACAAAATAAGGCATTTAACATGCTTAATAGCTTTTACAACTTACAACAAAACAATTATAATTTAGACACCACTTGATGTAACATACCAGAAAATTTAGCTTGTCCCATGATCCAATTCATAAAACCACAAAGACGATGAAACCCTAATTTTGACATGAGACATACCTACCACAGGTTCAGTAACAAACCGGATTCGTGATGAGAGATGAAGAAAGCAGTAGGCGGAGTGTTTGTGTGTGTCGAGAACGTTCCAGGCCATTCGTTTTTTACTCAACATATAAATGGATCGGAATGGGGAAAACGGTGATGGGGAGATGAAGAAAGTAGTAGGCGAAGTGATGTGTGTGTCGAGAATGTTCTCGGCCATTCGTTTTTTACTCAACGCATAAACGGATCGGGAAAATGGGCCTGAGAAGAAGGCCACATATCAGAAAAATAGGCGACAGGAGCCCAATTGATTTTGGCGAGAAACTATGGACGCAAAAACGGCGTCGTATGCTTTGACAATTAATAATATATATAATGGCGGGTGGGTTCCATGCTTATTTTGTGGACTACCTAATAGACAATGACAAGGGGTTGCAAATTGTGCCTAAATAGTACCTATCGACATGCATATAGAGACTACTAATATAGAACTATTTGCTTTTTAAGAAAGCTAAATTCATCTTCACTTGAATCAAGTTTTTGTATCAACAATGTTAAAAATCTCAATAGCAGAAAGAACCAAACTGACTTAGCTACCAAAGGAAGTATCAGGCTGTTATAAACAAAGAAAGAAGATGCTAAGTAATATAGCATGAAAAAAAAAAATAAGATGTACTCCCTTCGTTCAAAAAGAGTAAACACAAACAAAAAATTAAAAAATTATGATATGTTTAATTAATGGTACTTTTTATTGATAAAAAGTTATTTTTACTCGCATATTTAATATATAAATAAAAAATGAGTAATTAATACTACTATCCATATATAAAAAGAGTACAAGTTTTATTAAAATGGTAAAGTAGAAAAACTAGTCATAATTACTATCCATATATAAAAACTGAACACTTATTTCATGATAAATATAAATAGTAAGGTGGATAATTTTTTGAGTAGAGGGAGTTTATATCAAGAAACAAAGGGAATCAAGCTGTTACTGTGTAACGTGTGAAGCAACGGTGCTTTTTAACAGGGTAACTATAGTTACCAACTTACAAAATAAATGAAATAACTTATTAATTTCTTAAATATAAAAGAACAATAGTGTAAGTCAATATAAAACATGACAGTGCCACACTTGGAATTTGGAAAGATTCGTTTATTTTCAACTATGTAAACTTTTGGCTACATGGAAAAAATAGCCTTGTAAAGTTAGTATCCTTAATTGGATGGAGCAAGTGGTGGAACACATAGACTTAAAAGGAGCAACACCAATGTCCCCTCATGACATCAAGCACCCATTAGTAGGTATTAAATAATAAATAAGGCCTAAGTTCGGTATATGGGGTTAAGTCAATTAGGGTTTCATTATGTATTGACTCTATATATATCGTATCAATAAAACGTATCACTGACGGGTTTCATTATCTAACATGGTATCGGAGCGGGTCTGATCCTCAGACCTAGGTGACTATGTTGAGCCGCCTCCCCTAGGCCGTCCCGTCAAACCTAATCATAAAAAAAAATAGTCGTCACTTCCGTACAACTAAAGATAGTATTGTTTGTGGTTTTGGATAAGGGTTATGTTGACCGGACGGTCTGGCCCACCGTCTGGCCCACCCACTGTCCCCTTTGTCCCCTTTAAATATTTCAGTACAGCACAGCTTTTTGTCAGTTTCTGTTCCGTATTTTTGACAGTTTTAAGTGTTTGACATATTAAACTTTATATTTTCTGTTCCGCACTTTCAGGTTTATAGCTTTTTAATATAAACAAAATTATAAAAATAAAAAAAAAAATTTAAAAAAAAAAAAAAAAAAAAAAAAAAAGGGGGGTCCGGTTAATAAAAATAAGGCCCGTGAGAATAACGTACCCCTTTGGATAATTATTTAGTCAAAAGTTGCGGCTGAAGGAAGCAATCTACATTTAAAAATTCTGAAGTATTTGTTGATGCAAGCGTTGTTTAAGAATTGATGCGAGGGAGTTTAGATGCTTTTTCAAGGATTTAATTTAAGGGTGTAGTTTTATGTTAGAATTTTTCTTGGTTTTATTTTATTGTTTGAAAAAAAAATTATAGTTGTTTTATGTTTGTTTTTTAGTCAATTGTTCGTACGGCTTTGTTAGCAGTCGATTAAAATTGACCGTTTACCAGTCCTTAAAGTCGACTATTGGTACGGTGTTGTTACCAGTCGACTTAGCCGACCGTTGGTACCGGTCAACTAAAGTCGACCGTTTGTACGATTTTGTTATGAGTCGACTAAAGTTATGTTTTTATTCTGTTGATGTTTTCTTTTCTTTTTTAGTTTACTATTTCAGTCCGAGCTTTCGTAATTTCGCCGCTCAGACTGCGGGGGAGTATTAGATAATAAATAAGGCCCAAGCCCGGTATGTGGGGTTGAGTCCATTAGGGTTTCATTATGTATTAGCTCTATATATATCGTATCAATAAAACGTATAATTGTCTAACAGTAAGGACATGTAGGAGAAAGAAAAAGAGAGAGGTATCTTCTCATGTAAGCCCTAACACTCTGTTCCAAAGCAAATAAGTTTAAAAAAAAAGTTATAAAAACACCTAATTAATGTCCAATCTCTGATATATCAATATTTGGTGGTAATCAATATTTTCAATGAATATCAGGGAAGGTATAAGTCAAGAATACCTAAATGCTTATCAAAAAGGGTGGCTAAATCAGCTTACACTAGGAGAAAATCTGATTGATAGTTCACCATCAAGACCCATGAAGGCCTACACATGCAACTTCTGCAAAAGAAAGTTCTACAGTCCACAAGCATTAGGTGGTCACCAAAATGCTCACAGAAGGGAGAGAGAGGCAGCTAGAAGATACCTAACACCCGAAACGAATGACTTGCCAGCTGTGAATTTCTTAGTCAAGCGATCACTCGGCGTTCAAGACCACATACTGGCTCACCCATCAAGTAGAGATGATGAAACTATGATAGCAAGGTTTGTTGATGATGGTGCCAGGTATGAAGCCACTTTGGTGCAACCCTGTGACGGGGATCAGACAGTGGACTTGAGATGGCCTGGAGGTTTTTATTCTGAAGCACATGCACCTTCTCAGCAGTCAAGTCCACATACGCTTGACTTAAATCTAAAGTTATAATTTGGTTACCGTTCAAATAAAAAAGATGTAATTCGGTTGGATCTAAAGCTATAATTTGGCTACCGTTCAAACTGTTTCTATCTCTAATAAACACTCTACTTCCTAGCTTCTTTCAAATAACACTCTTTGCAAGGAAAATGATAAGTCTTTAAACCGAGTGACTTTAACTCTAATACTATCGTTAACAACCAAGAATAAGCGGATTTAGACAATCCGTATATAGTTAACATTCCCCAGAAATAATGATGGAGAGATGTGTTAAGTGTAAGAAGATTTCATGCACTTGACATGCACATTGGAACTATTGTTCCACTAACTTTTATACTCGGTTCATGTTTTCTGGGCAAGTTAATGATGATCTGAGTCATATTTACAAATAATTACAGGTTCCAAAATTCGTACATTTCCTTAGCTAGACTTCTAGAGATCCACTCCACCTTGTGAGGGATCATTTAAGTTGTGAATATTAGAATTGTATGTCTCAATCATGTTAATCATAAAAACGACTAATGAAAAAGCTTGTTAATAAGATAAATATCGCACTTCATGTTGTACCTGTTAGAGTTTGTGGATAAATATTAATAGGTATATGTCTAGTATCGAACCTGAGACCACGAGATTGCACACATTACGAATTAAGGAATTAATGAATAATAATTAATATATAAAACATTATATATTTAATTATTTAAAACACAAGTAAATGTTTAAATGATGTTAGTAATTAAAAAGTATTGACTAATGATCATTAAATATCAAAGATAAAGGATTAGAGTGAAAATTGGACACGAGAAATATCCGGAAGGATCCTTGGGCCTTGTGGCCAGTCGTGGTAGGGAGGGAAAACCCATTCCCAAACCAACTTGTCCTCCAAGTTTCACTTAGTATAAATACAAGGCTTAGGGGTTCATTCTTTGTATCTTTTGTGCACATGCTATAACCCTAATTGGTTTTCCTTGTTTTCTTTTCTTTGAGGCCGATCGAACAAACAACCCTCAAGGGTTTCGATTGGTTTGTTTTATATAACAAACTCTTGTGTTTTCATTAACTAGCATTAACATTAATTCGGTTATAGTTCGTGTGTACAAGAACGTGATATTAACTCACTATAGTTAATATCTTGGATCGATTAACAAAACGGTAAGGGGTTAATCATTGATCCTATAAACCTTAATTAGGGTTCATCTATTATTCAAGATTTATTGAAGTGATTTTTGTTTAGCTAGAATCCAAAAGTACGTTCTTGTTTATGTTTATGTTAATTTTTTATATGTTATACTTGATCATACGCTTCCGCAATATGTGACTACTTGATTTGTTTAATTTATATGATTGTCGTGGTACATTAATTCTAACAGTACCGTCTATATGCTTATACCCTATTGACTGTTAAGTTCTAATAGACAACCCTGCATAGGGACACTCTCATGGAAGAAATCAAGACTCTTTCACACCTTTGGATTACTCAAGAAGCAAAAATATCCGGTTGAATTGGCTCGAATGGATCACCACCCCTAGAGTGGCTTGCACCGTTTAATTGTAGTATCCATTTTCTAGTTGTATCTTTGTTCTTGCTTCTTGCTAGCTAGTTTTTAATACAAATCGCCGCTCAAAAAAAATGTTCATGTTATATAAAAAGGATGACTGAAATTATACATATGATCATTTAAGAAAATCAGATTGATGTAATAAAAATGATTTGGAGAAGCAGCTGAAGGGTACGTACAAATAAGCCTCTTTAATTTGCCGGGGTAATCCTTTTACCCAAATAAGCCTCTTTACCATGTACATAAATATAACTCATCACTTCGATAGGTTTCTCCCAAAACTGATACAAGTAACCAATACTCCTAACATGATAGGATAAGCATTGAGCTTCTAATATTATGCAAGACCATATATCGAGCCTCTGGATGATGATTTCAGATCATTAATCTGACGAGAAATGATTGAGAGGCCTAAACTCATGCCTAATTTTGTGCCTAAAAGTATTTGGCATTAGCTCATTGGATTATGATAAAATGGATCCCTCAGTTACAACCAACGAAAGAGTGACATCCAAGTTTAGTCACAAAATTAGGCATGAGTTTAGGCCTCTCAATCATTTCTCTAATCTAACAACGTTGATTGGTAACGCTAAAACTTTTTTTTTTTTTTTTTTTTTTTTTTTTTTTTTTTTTTTCATCATAGAAAATTCAAACAGGTTGCCAAGACTTATGCAGTTTTCAAACAAAATAAGTTAAACGTTATGATTTAAAACGTTATGATTTAAAACAGCTATGCTATATTCGATAAACTGTGAACAGGTGAAACTAAATTTACTATATATAATGGCCATTACAAAATCTTGTAAACTGATACTGTTTTAGAAAATGTAAATTTCCCAAAAACATTGGAACGCCAATCTGAGAAGTGTATTCTAGCTTGAAAGTTATATTACAAAATGATTGTGTATCAATGCCATATAATCAACTGAATTTCAGTTGATGTTACAGAACTATGTATCAACTATCAAGAAATAACATGTACTACGGCAGTCTAGCATATATTAAGAATAGCGTCAATGCCCAAATGAGGACTTTTTGTGGATTGGAATTCCCACCAATGACTTTTTTAGCTAGTGTTCCCAATTTAGTCATGTGCTAATGTGCGATCGTGCGATCCCATTAGTATTTTGACACGTGTCCCACCCACTATCTCTTGTCCCCCACTATCACTTGTCACTTGTCACACCCACTATCTCTTGTCCCCCATGTGTCCAGACAAAAATTACTTATTTACCCTTAGTTCTATAAGTCAAATAAATGTGCGATTTTGTACCTATTAAATGTGCTAATGTGCTAATTCGTTTTATTTTCAGATTCAAATGTGCGATTTAAATGTGCTAATGTGCTAATTCGTTTTATTTCCAGATTCAAATGTGCGATTTAAATGTGCTAATGTGCGACTTCGCTTTTATTTCCATATTCAAAAAAATACTAACAAAAAAAACTACTAACAAAAAATAATTGGTTATTCAAAAATAATTGATTATTCAAAAATAATTGGTCTTACATGACAACCTCTGTGTGTGTAATACTTGAATCAAACACAAATCAATCTTGCTTGTGATACTTCTTTTTCATCATATAACAAATATCTGTCAATTGCGACTATTAAATTTGCACAAAGTAAATATCTGTCAATTTCAGGCGAGCACTAGCAGATTCCGGCGCCGCCTACCGGAAAATTTTCCGGCGAAGTCTTTTGTTCACCGAATCGATAGATCGGTTTGTTTACATCCTTTCTGGAGCATTTTAGCTCCTAGCTCCCACCGGAACACCCCTAACGCGCCACCACCGCCTTCTGTCACCACCACCGAGACGCCACCACCACCTTTCCATTAATACCGACGGTAAACCCGACCCACACGCGCCCCACTCCCCGTTATTTTTAAATATTTTTCGAAACCCTATGTATTCGGTGGTAAAGTTCTTCGATCTGAAGGATTTGATGTGAGTTGAGATAGATGTACACGATGGTTGTGTTGTGGTGGTGGTGACCAGAAAAATAAAAGTAGAAGAATTAGCATTTATGGTTGAGTTGTCAAATAAGCTAATTCTTGAATCTGGTACACACTTTGCATTTATGGTTGAGTTGTACAACTCATAAATGTTTTGCAAAGTGTGTATTTATGGTTGAGTTGTATCAGATTCAAAATGTAGAAGAATTAGCAAAGTGTGTACCAGAAAAATAAAATAAAAGTAGAAGAATTAGTCCATATAAATGTTTTGAAGTGGTGGTGGTGACCAGATTCAAAGTGTGTACAACTCATAAATGCAACGAGGGTAAATTAGTAATTTGATAATAATAGAAAAAAATATCTGGGACACACCCACCTAACCATGTACTTTATTATCACATGTCGCACGATCGCACATTAGCACATGACTAAATTGAGAACACTAGCTAAAAAAGTCATTGGTAGGAATTTCAATCCACAAAAAGTCCTCATTTGGGCATTAACGCTTAAGAATAAGTCAGACACATCACTTCAGACATACATTGAACTACAAATCTCATCTATCCACAAATTTCTCTCACTAAACACCAGTACACCACCACCTCTAATTTGCAAGAAACGATCGGCTAAAAAATAGAAACCATAACAACCCAAAAAAATTAATTTAAAAAAGAAAAAAATGAAACTTCAGTTGATGTTACATAAATATGTATCAACTATCCAGTAATAACACCGGTGTTGCAAAAATCGGCCGTGCCTAGGCGCTAAGGGGTTAACCGCCCGGATTTCACTAATCGGCCTTATTAATCGGTTTGGTCAAAAATCGGTCAACATACCGATTAATTGGATAAAAATCGGGCATAATTAAATCAGCCAAATTGGACAAAATCAGATAAATCAGCCAACTCGGTTGTAGATAAAAATCGGTCAAATTATGCATAAATTGGCCAAATCGAAAAAACATCGGCTAAATCGGTCAAATCAAGCATATAGTTTCAAAATTTTATATAGAGTAAATTACACCGTTTTTCCCTGTGGTTTGCCCAAAATAACACCGCAAGTCCCTCGGATTTCATTTTTGCATCATGAGTCCTTATAATGAAGTTTGGTAACACCATCAGTCCCTATCTCTAACGATCGTTAACTTTCTCCGTTAACTTTCCACATGTGCCTTCCATGTGAGGGTATAATAGTCCGTTTTTGCACGTTTTCGTCTGTTTATACACGTTTTCGTCCATTTTACAAGTTTTAGTTCGTTTCACACTTTTCGTCTGTTTTTACATGTTTTGTCAAGTTGTTTCTTAACCAACTTTACCGACAAGCCTAACAAGCCGTGTGCAATATTCCTCCTTGTTGCTAAAAACCCTTCTTGCAAATCGAATTAATTAGAAAAACCCTAAACCCTCGATCTCGGACAAGCAAACCCGATCGTAAACTTGAACCCCAAGCAAACCACGATCAAAACTTGAACCACAAGAAAAAAAAAATAATAATAAACGCAACAAGCCTTTTAAGTTATCGACTTAGAATAAAAAATCTAAAAGTCGATCCAGTCATGTCGAGTTCTAAAAAAATATCTTTGACGATTACCCTTCAACACACGTTTTTGGCCAAACCATAAACGACAAACCAAGTCTATAGATACCTACACTTGATTAATTTGAAGTAATTTTAGTGGACCTCTAAAATATTCGTCAAAGACCCACCACCTTTATATATTCAGTGGGTATGTTAATCAACTTTGTATTCATGCAAAGCAAATACTTCTTCTACCTCTCTTCACCAGCTGCTACCTTCACAGAAAACGATTCGAAACCCGAAATCTTTTTCTTTGCTCGAACCTTAAAACCAACTCGGCACCTCGAACTAGCACTCGAACTTCAATGACCACAATAACCGCGAAGTTCGATTGCGGAACGCTAGCTCGTGAGTTGTATCGAGCACACGTAGCAAACACGAGAGACTACAAATAACAGACAAGAATATTGCACACGTTATACCTCAACGAACCCTTTATTAAAACCAATAAAGCTTTTACAATTGAGGAAGAATAATGAATAACTAGCATCCCCATCATCTCTATTTATAGAGATGAGGGGATAAAAACCCTAGCTTGCCTTGCACTCCAAGCAATCTAATCCTAGTTCTAGTCTACCATCTAATCTAATTACAAAGTACACTTAAGTCCCTAATGTTTAAGTTTACTACTAATATTTAACATGAGGTGAAAAAAGGTATATACGTACTACGTAGTAGATGTCAGCATACTACTACACAAATACTTGTACTAGTTTCTTGATGATATACATCTGGAATTGCAGTAGATGTCTGCATACTACTACACAAATCTAAACACAAAATATTAATAATGGCGGGTGGGTTCCATGCTTATTTTGTGGACTACCTAATAGACAATGACAAAGGGTTCCAAATTGTGCCTAAATAGTACCTATCGACATGCATATAGAGACTACTACGTGGTGTTTGGTACGTTGTAATCAAAGGGGGAATGGAAAGGATGATTACGTTGGAATGATAAAATGTTGTTTGCTTACATATATGGTATGTAATGATTCATTACAAGGAATGACCCATTACAGCAAAATCATTCCCTAGGCCCCCTTGCTTTTTTCCCATTACATCCGTAATGAAATCAAAATTACATAAAACTCCATCAATAACTAACAATATTAAATGAACTTTCTATCATTAATGGGGGCATTTTAGTCTTTCTATTATAATTCCATTACATCTTATCAAACAAACCAAACATGATTAATAATTGTAATGAATAATTACATTACACTATTTATTTCAGTACGTCGTTTATTCCATTCATTTGACATTTTATTACGTCCTACCAAACGTACCCCTAATATAGAACTATTTGCTTTTTAAGTAAGCTAAATTCATCTCCACTTGAATCAAGTTTTTGTATCAACAATGTTAAAAATCTCAATAGCAGAAAGAACCAAACTGACTTAGCTACCAAAGGAAGTATCAGGCTGTTATAAACAAAGAAAGAAGATGCTAAGTAATATAGCAAGAAATAAAACAAATAAGATGTACTCCCTTAGTCCAAAAAGAGTATACACAAACAAAAAAAGGAAAATTATTATGATATGTGTAATTAATATTACTTTTTATTGATAAAAAATTATTTTTACCCTCATAGTTAATATAGAAACAAAAAATAGTAATTAATATAAGTTTTGATTAGAAGAGTAAAGTAGAAAAACCAGTTATAATTACTGTACATATATAAAAACTGAACACTTATTTTATGAAAATATAAATAGTAAGGTGGATAATTTTTTTTGGGATAGAGGGAGTATATATCAAGAAACAAAGGGAATCAAGCTGTTACTGTAACGTGTGAAGCAACGGTCTTTTTAACGTATAGTTACCAACTTACAAAATAAATGAAATAACTTATTACGGAGTAATTTCTTAAATATAAAAGAATAATAGTGTAAGGCAATATAAAACATGACATTGCCACACTTGGAAAGATTCGTTTATTTTCAACTATGTAAACTTTTGGCTACATGGAAAAATTAGCCTTGTAAAGTTAGGGGGTGTTTCTTTTTTTTTTTGTTAATAAGTAGAGATAGTGGTGGGGTCATACATATAATATGTTTTTTTTTCTGTTAAATGGTCTGTATGAGGAGAGAAAACAAATGGTGCTCCTCTCTATTAAAACTCATTAACAGAAAAGGCCCCACCCACTTAATCAAAAAAAAAAAAAAAAAAAAAAAAAAAAAAAAAGCCCTAAGGGTCATGTAGGAGAAAGAACACAGACTTTGGATGGAGCAAGTGGTGGAAGGAACACAGCCTTAAAAGGAGCAACACCAAGCACCCAAGTAGGGACATGTAGGAGAAAGAAAAAGAGCGAGAGATCTTCTCATGTAAGCCCTAACACTCTGTTCCAAAGCAAATAAGTTTCAAAAAAAAGTTATAAAAACACCTAATTAATGTCCAATCTCTGATATCAATTTTTGGTGGTAATCAATATTTTCAATGAATATCAGGGACGGTATAAGTCAAGAATACCTAAATGCTTATCAAAAAGGGTGGCTAAATCAGCTTACACTAGGAGAAAATCTGATTGATAGTTCACCATCAAGACCATTGAAGGCCTACACATGCAACTTCTGCAAAAGAAAGTTCTACAGTCCACAAGCATTAGGTGGTCACCAAAATGCTCACAGAAGGGAGAGAGAGGCAGCTAGAAGATACCTAACACCCGAAACGAATGACTTGCCAGCTGTGAATTTCATGGTTAAGCGATCACTCAGCGTTCAAGCCCACACACTGGCTCACCCATCAAGTAGAGATGATGAAACTATGATAGCAAGGTTTGTTGATGATGGTGCCAGGTATGAAGCCACTTTGGTGCAACCCTGTGACGGGGATCAGACAGTGGACTTGAGATGGCCTGGAGGTTTTTATTCTGAAGCACATGCATCTTCTCAGCCGTCAAGTCCACATACGCTTGACTTAAATCTAAAGCTATAATTTGGTTACCGTTCAAATAAAAAAGATGTAATTCCGTTGGATCTAAAGCTATAATTTGGTTACAGTTCAAACTGTCTTTCTATCTCTGATAAACACTCTACTTCCTAGCTTCTTTCGAATTACACTCTTTGCAAGGAAAATGATAAGTCTTTAAATTAAACTGAGTGACTTTATCTCTAATTAATACTATCGTTAACAACCAAGAATAAGCAGATTTAGACAATCTGTATATAGTTAACATTCCCCAGAAATAATGATGGAGAGATGTGTTAAGTGTAAGAAGATTTCATGCACTTGACATGCACATTGGAACTATGGTTTCACTAACTTTTATACTAGGTTCATGTTTTCTGGGCAAGTTAATGATGATCTGAGTCGTATTTACAAATAATTCCAGGTTCCAAAATTCGTACACTTCCTTAGCTAGACTTCCAGAGATCCACTCCACCTTGTGAGGGATCATTTATGTTGTGAATACTAAAATTGTATGTCTCAGTCATGTTAATCATAAAAACGACTAATGAAAAAGCGTGTTAATAAGATAAATATCGCACTTGATCATGTTGTACCGTCTATATGTTATGCGCTATTGACTGTTAAGTTCTAATAGACAACCTTGCGTAGGGACACTCTTATGGAAGAAATCAAGACTCTTTCACACTTTTGAATTACTCAAAGAAGCAAAAACATCCGGTTGAATTGGCTCGAATGGATCACCACCCATAGAGTGGCTTGCATCGTTTAATTGTAGTACCCATTTTTTAGTTGTATCTTTGTTCTAGCTTCTTGCTAGTTTTTAATACAAATTGCCGCTCAAAAAAATGATTTGGAGAAGCAGCTGAAGGGTGCGTACAAATAAGCCTCTTTAATTTACCGGGGGTAATCCTTTTACCCAAATAAGCCTCTTTAACATGTGCATAAATATAACTCATCACTTCAATAGGTTTCTTCTATAACTGATACAAGTAACCGATACTCCTAACATGATAGGATAAACATTGAGCTTCTAATATTATGCAAGACCGTATATCGAGCCACTGGATGATGATTTCCGATCATTAATCTGACGAGAAATGATTGGGAGGCCTAAACTCATGCCTAATTTTGTGCCTAAAAGTATTTGGCATTAGCTCATTGATTTATGATGAAGTGGATCCCTCAGTTACAACCAATGAAAGAGTGACACCCAAGTTTAGTCACAAAATTAGGAATGAGTTTAGGCTTCTCAATCATTCCTCTAATCTGACAACGTTAATTGGTAACACTAAAACTTTTTTTTTCATTTCATCATAGAAAATTCAAACAGATTGCCAAGACTTCTGCAGTTTTCAAACAAAATAAATTAAACGTTATGATTTAAAACAGCTATGCTATATTCGATCAAATGTGAACAGGTGAAACTAAATTTACTATATAATGGCCATTACAAAATCTTGTAAACTGATACTGTGTTAGAAAAAACTTAATTACCAAAATGAACGTTATAGGGAGTGAATTTACGGGAATGAACTTTTTTAAGATACTTTACCAAAATGACTAAAATACGTCCCAATCAACTTTTTTCATTTTCCATTCGCCCAAATCATCGCCCAAAATCAATAAATATTCGCTCAAAAATCCCATTGTTCACTCTCAGATCTTGTCTATTAACTTGGTACATTTCATATGCAAGTACAATGAGTCTTATATGCTTCATGTCTAATATGATTTTGGTCCAACTTCCAACAAAGGTTTATAAAAAAAATTGTACACGTAGGCATAACATCCTGATATCTAATATGAAATACTATATAAGAAACTAAGCATCCTGGTTCGCTTTAATTATATATATATATATATATATATATATATATATATATATATATATATATATATATATATATAGGGAATGGATTAAGTAAGAAGAATAATTAAAATAAGAATGGTAAGAAGTAATTCTAGCCACACATTTCAAATTAGGAAGGAAATTTTGAAGGAATATGCATCCACTTTTGTAGGTGCATCTGAAATGTATGGTTGTGGTTACTTCTTATCATTCCTATTTTAATTATTCTTCTTATTTGATCCTAACTCTATATATATATATATATATATATATATATATATATATATATATATATATATATATATATATATATGAACACGTAGGCATAACATCCTGATATCTAATATGACTTTGCTGTCATCGCCCAAAACAAAGTCTCTCGCCCATATACTCGCCCATCCTCACCTAAACCTCACCTCGCCCTTAGGCCTCACCCAGATCATCGCTTAAACCCTCACCTCGCCCAGATCCTCGCCTAAACCCTCACCTCACCCAGCACTCGCCTAGGCCTCGCCCATCTTTCGCCATAATTCTGAATCACATGTATATTGATAGGCCTCGTCCACGACTCGCGTAGCACTCCTTTTATGCACGTGTATGGTTACAAACGAATCTAGTAATAGATCTAACTGATAATATTGAAAAGTTCATTTTGGATAATTTTGTGTGCGAGGTTTATATCCGCAAAGTAGTTGTATAAACGGTTCATTTAAGTAATTTCCTCTTTAGAAAATGTAAAGTTCCCAAAAACATTGGAATGCCAATCTAAAGAAGTGTATTCTAGCTTGAAAGTTATATTACAAATGATTGTGTATCAATGCTATATAATCAACTGAATTTCAGTTGATGTTACAGAACTATGTTTCAACTATCAGGAAATAACATGTACGTACGCCAGTCTAGCATATATTAAGAATAAGTCACTTCAGACATACATTGAAATACAAATCTCATCTATCCACAAATTCCTCTCACTAACCACCTTTAATTTGCAACAAACGATCGGCTAGAAAAATAGAAACCATAACTACCCAAAAAAATTAATTTGAAAAAAAAAATAATAATAATAAAGAAAGGAAACTTCAGTTCATGTTACGGAAATATGTATCAACTATCCAGTAATAACACCCGGTGTTGCAAAAGTCGGCCTAAGCGGCCTATTAATTGGTGCCTAGGTGCTAGGGGGATTTTTTTTTTTTTTTGAACGGCGGAATTTGAAGATATATATAAAAAAAACTCTAACAAGATGCTAGAGGAAGATTACAAAATTTTACAACAAGTTCTTACAAGCCAAAATTGGATCTCGGATCCAGTCAATCCATAAGGGATGTGACTTTTTGAGCCTATGAGTGATCCATGAATGGGAGAGAAGCTTGATTTCTTCCTCGAGAGTGTCTTTACGCGGGGGCTTCAAGTCAAAACAAACATGGTTCCTAAAACGCCAAATAACCCATGTGGTAGTTTGGACAACCACATCAAAACATAATTTCGAAAGGGTATTAAGATTTGTCGATGTTCCCCACACGATTAGGCTTTGCAATTGCTTCGGGTAGTCATCAAATCCCCACCAATATGCTATTTTCCTCCATAAAGAGGCAGCCAAAAAGCAATCAACAAAGAGATGTTGGTTCGATTCTAACTCCTCATCACACACCGGGCATCTTTTTGAGTGGATGTCGATCCCTCTATCATCTAGATTGCAACGAGTAGCAAGACGATCGAGTCCTAACCGCCAAAAGTGAACATTTATCTTGATGGGAAGAATCTTATTCCATCTAGTTTGATTTCCATTCTGCTCCAAAATTGAATCATCAATTTTTACTCGCAATTCTGAAACAGAGTAGCAGTTGGAAGCGTTTAAATTACATACCCAACCATCTGGATTATCATTTGTATCGACATCTTGGAGTAAAAGGAGCAGGTCCTGAAACTGTGTTTGTTCCCGACCCCCTCGAATGGGCCGACGCCAATTCCATGTCCTAGATTTTGGCCCATAAAGAAGATTACATCTGTCACTTACTTTGCATTCTTTAGAAGCCTCTAGTGAGAACAACCGAGGAAATAGTGATCCTAGAGTAGAATTTCCTAACCAATGATCACTCCAAAATGACACCGAAGACCCGTTTCCGATGACTCGACAAAAGATGGAATGTAAATTAATGTTAGCAGTTGAGAGGGAAGAGTTTATGTCAACAATAACCTTCCAGGGACTGTTTTTAGGCTTCCTGTTAGTGGTGTTCAAATAAATGCCACCATTAGGACCGTGAATGGAAGTGATGATGTTTCGCCATAAAGCATTGTTTTCTTTATGAAAATGCCACCACCATTTTGCTAACATAGCAAGGTTTGTGGCTTGAAGACTACCAACACCAAGTCCCCCACAAGTGGAATGAGAACATACTTTTTTCCAAGCAACCCAAGCCAATTTATTAGATTGAACCGAACCACCCCAAAAGAAGTTACGCCTCAATCTCTCAAGATAATTAACGACACTCTTTGGAGCTTTGAATAGAGAGAAAAAGTAAGTCCCGAGTGCACCAAGAACTGACTTAATGAGAGTTAGTCTACCACCATAAGAGAGAGTACGAGCTTTCCAAGAAGATAATCTTTTGTGGAATTTTTCGATGACGGGTTTCCAATTGCAAGCTTTATTCATATTAGCACCGATTGGAAGACCTAGATATGAACAAGGGAGGGTGGATGGTTCACAACAAAGGATGGATGCAAAGTGCCTGGTCTCGTTTGCATTGACACCGATTCCAAAAAATTTACTTTTGGAGAAGTTGATTTTTAAACCAGAAGCCACATGGAAGCAATTTAAAATGCGGCAGAGGTTACTGGCATTAGTAAGTGACCATTTACCCATTAAGAGGGCGTCATCCGCAAACTGAAGATGTGAGATATCAACTTTGTTGCAACCAACTTTAACCCCTTCAAATATGTTCTTAGACTTCGCTTCTTCGAGAGTGACATGAAGTGCTTCCATTGCTAAGATAAAAAGGAAGGGAGAAAGAGGGTCACCTTGCCGTAAACCTTTTTGAATCTTAAATTCTTTTGTTGGGGACCCATTGACAAGAACCGAGCCATAGGCCGAACTGAGACATCCTTGAATCCAGGATCGCCATTTAAGAGTGAAACCCATTTGTTCCATTGTATGATCAAGGAAGTTCCAATCAAGAGAGTCAAACGCTTTCTCGAAGTCAACTTTCAAGAGAAAAAGCCTTTCTTTGTTTTTTGTTGCCCATGAAATAATTTCATTGACTATGAGGGGCCCATCGGTGATTTGTCTACCTTTTACAAAGGCCGTTTGGACTTCACTAACAACTGAGTGAACAACCTGTTGGAGACGGTTTGCAAGAACTTTTGCAATGATTTTGTATTGACAACCAATCAAGCTAATGGGTCTATAGTCACTAACATGTAAAGGGTCAGGAATTTTTGGAACCAAAGCGAAAGGAGGAGTTACAGCCTCTTGGAATAAATCCATCTAACTCAAACCGTTTTACCATTTCAACAAAATATGTTCCAATAGTTTCCCAATAGAGTTTAATAAACTTGAAAGTGAATCCATCAGGACCCGGGGCCTTACCACTCCCACAATCCCAAACCGCACTTTTTATCTCTTCACAAGTAAAGGGAGCATCAAGCAAAGAAATATCATTAGAGGTGAGGGTTTTAAAAAGATTACTTGTAAAACGCGGTCTGCTTGGTGATGAGACTTGAAATTTGTCCTTGTGAAAGTTGAAAATCTTTTCAATCACAAGAGGTGGAT
This sequence comes from Artemisia argyi, assembly GCA_030686995.1. Taxonomy (NCBI): domain Eukaryota; kingdom Viridiplantae; phylum Streptophyta; class Magnoliopsida; order Asterales; family Asteraceae; genus Artemisia; species Artemisia argyi. The sequence goes on from CM060679.1 coordinate 2,967,326, forward strand.
CCGTAACCCATGTCCCATCAAAGAAAATGCCATTAATTCTTGAACGAGCGAATTTATTATTAACAATACCATGAAAGAACTTTGAGTTCTCGTCACCTTCAATTGCCCACTTAATCTTTGCCTTTTGCAAAAGGTCCAAACTTCTGATATGGTCCGCGTAGTCAATAATCGCCCGGATTTTCAATGTTACGCATCATTATACGTAACTACAGTACATGTCAACTACCGTATTTGCAAAAGGTGCTAGGGGGATTAACCGCCCGGATTTTCAATAATCGGCCTTATTATACGTAACTACAGTATATGTCAACTGCACAAATGTCACGAATTTCGTAATTATAAGTAAGCTTTTATCCCTTGATGAAAACATGTTGAAAGATACGAAATCTATAAAAATAAACACAAAATGTGGAAAATATATATACATGTTGAAAGATACGAAATCTTCAAAGATATACATGTTGCTATACTTCTAAAAGGTTATTTTATATATACTACAACTTTTGAAAATTGATCTCCAGCATCATTTGCCGATGTCTGCAATTGTGTCATGTTACGCATCATTTATCCATGATCTTCCCAAGATTTACATGCTTAGATGCAGAGACTTCCACCATATTTTTCACTGATAGTCATCTATTAATCAATATAGAAAAGCAATTACTTGCAACATAAATAAAAATAGTCACCGGATGAAATTAATAAACACGTCACCTGAAGGTGTGGAATCGTTGTGTTGTAAACTTGTAAAAATAGTTCAGACTTGACACTCAACCTGATACCCAAACCAATTAGGAAATCCAGCCAAACATTGTAATATACGTATAATATATATAAATAGCACAAACAACCGGTGTGGTTCAGGTGTGTAACTTCTTAAAATATGAAAACATGTGTGTATCTCCTCGAGGTCTGATTCTACTTTCAGTTCTATGAAGCATCAAATAGCATCATCACATTCAGTAGTGCTTGCAACAATACATACCACCTCAGTTGCAGCGACACCTTTTAGTAATACTGAAGATAAACCATAGGTTGGTTTTAACTCTCTACATGTATCTGAAAAATATCTTAGTATCTGCGGATCACTGGATTTGTACATTTTAACCCAATGTTGTGGATTTCCGGACCAAAGATCAATGTTGTGGATTTGTACATTTTAACCCAATGTTGTGGATTTCCGGACCAAATATCTTGGTTTGGCCTGGATCTCAAGATGGTTCAAGTTCAACCTCAGAGGTGAAGCGTCTGATATGGTTTCTGGGTTCCTGTGTGCGGGAAGATTGTTAAGTATTTCGTCTCTTATTTCTTGTGGATATTCCTGTAAAAAACTGATGCATCTATCTGACTCAAAGAAGATGGCATCACACCGACATCACCAACGTTTTGTGAAGTTGAAGCAGCCAGCAGCAAATTATTTGTATTTCTGGTTCAAGCTGTGCTCTAACCATTAAAATTACCAGCACGTATGTTAGAGACTCATCACAGGCATACTCTGCTAGTAGAAGTGGCAAAATCGGTGGGTTGAGTAACAAGTCAAAAAGGGTAATTTATTGGTATGGGTTGCGTTGACTCTGGAACAGGTTATGACCTTATTAATAGATAAATAAATAAAACGTGTTTTAAATTCCTGAAGAAGCTGTAGCTTTTCAGTTATTATTGTTTTTTCAATAAATTATACAATTTGAGTCATTTGACCCATTGTCTCGTTTTTAAATTTACCCCTTGAAGATCGAAAGCATTGAAAATACACTCTGGTGAATTTCGACAGGTTTGAAAAGTTTTTTTTTTTTTTTTTTTTTTTTTTTTTTTTTTTTTTTTTTTTTTTTTTTTTGTGTTGTTGTTGTTGTTGTTGCTGCTGCCTGTAAGAGCTAAAATATTCGACTAATTCATAAGTGGATTGAAATTCCCACATAAAAACGATACAGAGATGCGGGTTCACAATTTACCTTGAGCATCTCCAGGCAAAATCGATGAAGTGCCAACATTAATACTTTCAGACCTATGCTTTGATACTAAGCTAATTAATTTTCCACCATAAAATTCATTAAATTCAGAAAAGATTTCAGGAGGAAGGCTTTTAAGACAGTCTGCATCGAATTTACTCGGTGATGAAGGGACACCTGAGCTGTGGTTGGCTTCTCGATTAGACATAATAGCACCGACTGTTGAATTGCTTTTAGACTGATGGAGTTGCTCACTGAACTGGTCCTTTGTATCTACATCATTAACAAGTTTGTGGTATATTTAAAAAGTAGAACCAGTTCATCTATGAAATATAAAATATCTAGATATTTTAACATCGTAATTAAAAGGTCAAAAAGCTTTGGACTACATTAACATTTAACAAACAGGGGCGGATCTACAGCAATGTATCCATTTTTGTATGTGAACTGAAAATGTGTGGTTGTGATTATTTCTCATCCTTCTCATTTTAATTATTCTTTTTATATGGTCATAACTCATATAACTATAATGCTGATCAGAAAAGAAATTTCTTCAACTATAATGTATCTTTTTGCATGCTTCCCTCGGATACTGGCCTTCAAAAATTCATTACTCAATGTCTTGTAATTTCATGCAGTTTTCAATAAAAAAATAAACACTGATTAGCAAACTTTGTCATTGCTCATCGGATGATACGGTCGTTAGGAAATCCCTTTTCACAATTAAGACCAACATCAATGAAGGTATATGCATGCAACTTTTAGGAAATTCTTTTGCTGCAGTACTTACACGATTTGGTACCTACGGATTTAGTTGCTTTCCACTTATAACACGTATATGTTAGGTCCATGTATTAATAGAATAAGAATTGCTTATATTAAAGTGCTTATACCAATTACATGCTCACTTTTATACAAAACACTTTGTTGGTATATCGCCACATACACAAACATGTTCTCGGCTACGCTTATAGCGAAAAGAATGTGTTATTCAACTTTTCAGCCGAGAACAGGTATGTGTGTGTGTGTTTATATGATCACAGATCTTGATTTCGCATTCTAATTCTTGGTTGTTGGCAATATACCAACACACTTATATGAGCAATCCAAAAAACCCTCTAATCCTTAAGTCATACTAACTCGTAACATACCCTGCAAGGCTGCAATAATACCTAGACCAATCATGGTTTTGTTTTCCATAGCCAGCTGGCTACCCTAGTAGGTGATATTATAGACCTTGATTGAAGTGTCCTTTGATGGCAGGTGAGGCTAAAAACCATTATGATATATTTGAAGATGAGCAGCATGCATGATCTGTAGATCTAAACTTGTGGGCACACAATCTATTTCTAATCTCTCCAGCCAATAGATCCAAAAACATTGTGATAACTCATAAATGGTAATTATCAATGGGAGAGCAAATGAAAAGCATCCAACTGCTTCTCTAGGCAAAATTCTCTTTATATACACTAGGCCACTAGCCTTTAAGTTTAAATTATGTTATAGGAACCTTAAAATGATACTAGTAATATATCTAACTTTAACACCAAATTGGTGAGATGTTGCAACCAAAAAATGAACCAACACCCCTTTATATATATATATATATATATATATATATATATATATATATATATGGAAGGGATCCAATAAGAAGAATAATTAAAATGAGAATGGTAAGAAGTAATTCTAGCCACACATTTTAATTTGGGAGGGAAAATTTGAATGAGGATACATCCGTTTTTGTAGTTGCATCTAGAATGTGTGGTTATGATTACTTCTTATCCTTCTTATTTTTATTATTCTTCTTATTTGATCTTAACTAACTATATATATATATATATATATATATATATATATATATATATATATATAGAGTGAGGATCACGTGCAGATACAATTTTTTAGTGCGGACGTGCGGATGGATCTGGACCGCCCATTCCAGATCTGATCTTGACTTTTTGTAAAAAAGTCAAGATCTGACGCTAATATCACGGTACCAATTGATCATGAAAACGATTTTTTTGATTTTTTTCCTTCTCAGCGATCCTTACTCTAGGTGTGTTATTTTATTTTTTTATTTTTTCAGATTTTTCTGAGCACTTTTTTCTTTTTTGATTATGAGTGCTAATGTGATATTAACGATATTATGAGTGGTACCGTGATATTAAGCTTTTTTACATGTAAAAATGAACCGTGATATTACGATATTAAGAAAAGGTTAAAGTGATATTAAAAAAAATTAACTTTGATATTAAGAAAGCATGATAGTTACGGCGATATTAATAATTTTTATTAAGAAAAAGTTTTTACGATATTAAAAAAGTTATTGTGATATTAAATTTTTTATTAAAAAAAAAAGTTTTCAGAATCTGATTTTGACTTTTTTACAAAAGTCAAGATAAAGCATGATAGTTACGGCGATATTAACAATTTTTATTAAGAAAAAGTTTTTATGATATTAAAAAAGTTATTGTGATATTAAATTTTTTATTAAAAAAAAAGTTTTCAGAATCTGATTTTGACTTTTTTACAAAAGTCAAGATCTGATCTTTAAGATCAGATCTTGACTTTTGTAAAAAAGTCAAAATCAGATTCTGATATCACAATACCTTTAACGATAAAAACAATTTTTTTTTTGAAAATTTTTTCAGCGATTCTTAATTATTTGCTGTCCTCTTTATTTTTTTAATTTTTTCAGATTTTTTTGAATTTTTTTCAGAAAAAAAAAGCTAATACGATAGTAACGATTTTAAAAAAAGACGAGATATTTACGATATTGCCACTCCGCCTTTTTCAGATGGTTGACTAGATGGAGGGCTGAGATTCGTCCGTACCATCCGCATTAAAAGACAAAAACGTACATGATCCTCACCCTATATATATATATATATATATATATATATATATATATATATATATATATATATATATATATATATATATATATATATATATATATAATAAAAGAAGCTTTTTTTAAAATCTAGCCATGTCATTTAATCCATACTGGCATCCACTTCCACGTCATTTAAGCCACGTCAGATATTCCACGTAAATAAACCTGTCCATGAATTGAATTTTGACAGCTATGTTTCTATCTTTATACTTCTCCCATTTATTTTGTTTGACTATTTCTCAAATGTAAAAGGAAACCAATTACTGTATTGCTTCAATCTTCTCTCCTTTTCAAATTTCAAATGATTATTAATTACTTGATTGACAACACCTCAGTATCATCTACAATTATTAATTACGGTTTCGTAGTTAATAGGAGGTAAAACATCTATGATGTGCTATCAAAATGGAGTTTTTTATTTATTTTTTATTTTATTATTTATTTATTTATATTTTTTTTTTGCATGTGGACGATCTCTTAACGGAACAACAATTGGATCTTGAATTTCAATATGTCGACTTCTTCATGCTAACTCAGGTTTGGTTTGGTTTCTTCAATTAACTTCACGTCAAGTAATTGTATTATTGTTTTTAAGGTCTAGATTCATCTGATAAACTTGAAATGAATTTGATGTTGCTGTTGATAATTGGAATTCTTCTAATGGATGTAGAATAAGTTTAGTCAATTAAAGAGTGCATATAAGGTGTTCGATGAAATGTTATTAAGAGTTGTAAGACCAAAGTATTGTTGGACTTGAGTTTTATTATAGTTGAACGGGTATAGCGTTTAGCCAAAAATGCAATCAAATTGTCTACCTTTTTAATTACCGAAAAATTCTGAAAATATATATTTAACATTAAAAGATCAACTGCTTTGTTCTATTCTTCAAATAATTGTAAACAATATATTCGGGTTTTGTTCTCTTTGGTGTAAAGTCGTTGTTGTTCATCTATAATTGAGGTGAAACAAGATTATCTTAATCACAATAAGATCTCATTTGACACTGAAATTTTGCATCACAGTGCGCGCCAAGAGTAGTTGTGGGATGGGTTCTCTTTATTAGAGCTTATTTTAGAGTTGCAATGTAACAGTAGTTGAACAGTAGCAGAGTTTGTTTAGCTGTGGTTTAATGGTGTTGTTTTTGAACTATGTTTTGATATCTCAATATTGTTATCTTATTTGGTGGCAATGTTAGATTATTAAGTACCTTAAATGTTATTGGTCTAAAACCTTAAATCCAACACACGGTCTTTGAATGTACCAAGCTCTCTTCAAAATGCATATGACATTTGATGGCTTATATATAACATAGTGTCGAGCTTTCTTATAAATTAAATTGTTGTTCGCTAAAATAAAACAAAAAGTGCTCTTATTATTTTTAAAAGCTATGGAAATTCTTTATTTTAAACTTTATCAATCTCGGGTTGCGGCTTAAAGTGGTGAATATGAACAAATTACTATGCTGCTGGTTCATGAATTGTTCGACGGTGGTCTAACAAGATGCATGTCCACTAACCCACCCACTTTTAATATTCAATATGTTCTTAAAGCAACTTAATATTTGAAAAAACACATTCAATCTATCTCCAGTCTAATAACTGAAGTTCCTTCTTTTGAAATTTGAATACCTTTTGGTATAAAGGGCACATCAATAAGTTATATTGAATTTTTTGTTTATGGATCCTGTTAATATCATTCTTACCTATCACTCGGTAACTTATGCTTTTGTTTCAATGATGTGCTTCATGTGTGCCTAACTATATTTTTCTAATCATGATGTTTCTTGTAGGATGTTGATCCTCTTGAGAAGGCTGCAATAATGGGAATCGAGTGGAGTTATGTTGATCCCAGTTGAGCTTAAACGATCTTGTATAGAAGTTAACTTGATTAAACACTTAAGCTAATATGCGGAATGTAAAAGCTTAACTTAAGAAGAATAATGATTCTCTTTCAACACTTCAATATTATTAATACGAGCACTCAATAATGCTAGGGTTTTACAACCTTGAAGTGAATAATAATACGTACATAAACTAACCCTAGGATCCTCCTTTTATAGACTAAGGAATCCTACTAGGTTTACAATACCTTTCTCTACACGATAAGTATATTCTAGATAAATATAATATTTACACAATCTATTCTGTATTTATCTAAACCGTATACATCCTTATCCCATTAGCAGTAGATTCTATCAGCAGCATTTATCCTCAGCAGCACTTTGACATCAGCAGCAGAATCATTATCACTAGCAGCAGTTTCACTTATAGCAGCAGTTTTACTCAGCAGCAGTTTCAGACCCAACAATCCTCCCCTAAACTTATTATTTATTTCTAAATAAGTAAGTTTCTTCTAAACACAATTAATCACTTGGAGGATGCTTCCAAATACTTCAACTCTTGAGAATTCAGTTGATCAAATATCTTTTTATACTTTGACAGCAAATTGAATGCTTGATCATCAGAATCATAGTCTTTCTGCAGCCTAAGTGATTTATCACCATTAACCATCTGATTGACAATATTCCAGTATCTTACCACTGAGTAATCTACTTCAGCTAGCATATACAAAGTAATTGGTCCAATATCTAACACATGAACTCCAGAATCTTGAAAAAGTCTCCATCTTCTTACTTTGTAATATACTATCTCTGTCCATTCAGAATCATCCATTGAAGGTTCAAACATAAGTTTAAGAGCTCTCCACATAACATTATCAGAAGAAGTTATGATGTGATCAATTTTCTCTATCTCATACTTTTTACCATCAAACTTCTTAGCTCCAAACTTTGCCTTGTATAACTTCCATAAATCTTCAACATCCTCTCTATCAAAGTAATGTAGCATCTGTTGAAATCTAAGAAACCTGTGAGTCTTACCATCAGATCTCTGGACATCATGATATGCTCCAATGTTAGCATCATAACCTGTGGTTACTTTGATAATAGGATATTTAACACCTATTGGTTTGGCATCAACCACTTCAGGATCTTCCATCTTGCCAACCATAGTGTAAACCTTCAATTGTTCTTTCAGATGCTCAGGAGGAATGTGATCAAAATCATGTTTAAATTCATCTCCTTCAGGCATAGAATTGCTTCCTTCCCCAATCTTTCTCTTCTTATTTGCAATTGATTTTTGAACAACACCTTTTCTTTTATCACCTTGCACAGAAGAAATAGTATTTGCTGCATCAATATCAAGTTGTTTAACAACATCATCTTCTTGAATATGCTCTGCTTCAGCTACTTTTTCAGGTACCAACTTCTTGTTCATCTGAGCAATTTGTTCCAAATCCTCAGCACATCCCATAGCATAAAAAGTATCTGTTCTTCTCTTAGCTTGTTGATATAAGTCAAAAACTTTTTTATCAGAATAAGGTTTCAACTGTACCAGTGTCCATCCAGCCATATTCTTTAAATACCTTTCATATTCTTTTCTTTGTTGTTTAACAGTTGGACCTTTAAATATCTTTATCTTTCTTCTAGCAGTAGCATTCTCTTTTCTCTTCTTTGTAGTAAAATCTCTGTACCAAGATTGCACATCAAAAGTTGAAACTTCATTTTCTTCAATCTTGACCAGTTTATTGAGTTCAATATCAGCAGCCATTCTGATCTTCTCATTTACCCATTCATCATACCTCTTTAAGCCTTCAGCCTCTTTCTCAGCTAACTGTTGTTCTTCCATATTAATCAACTCTTGTTCTCTAAATGCAGCAGCTGTATCATGTTCAACTTGCAATGGCTTAGGCCAAGAATCAAAAGGTACATCAGTGAAATCAATCCCCGTATACATAATCCTTTCCTTTTCAACTTGCTTACCCTTGCCTTTATCAGTAGAAGATGAAGAAATAACCTTCTTTTGTTGAGCAACAGGTTCTTTAATAACAATCCCTTTTTCAGGTTTTCTAGATGCTGATGATTTGATTGTTGTTGCAGTTTGTTGTGGTAGTGAAGGAGTTGATTCTGGTGTAGTTTTCTTGCTCAATAATACCATGGCTTCAGCAGCAGCATTGTCACCAGACCCAGCAGCAGAGTCTTGTGCATCAGCAGATCCACTAGCAGCAGAGTTAGTAATTTCCTTAGCAGTAGATTCTTGAGCAGCAGAGTCAAGACTTGTATCTTTCACCAAATCTCCCAACTTCATCAATGTTTCACCCATCAACCCTGTTGCCTTTACTAATTGCTCAGGCTCCAAAGTCGTAAGTTGTTCTACCACCTTCTCTTGTGTAGCAATCACCTCTTCCATAACAACCTCATTCCCTGATTTATCAGCAACCACAAAATCTCCAGCATCCTGAGGACTTTCAACATCCATATCACCAATCACTGGAGCCTCCCCTGAAACCATTCCATCATTCAAACCCAGAGCACTATCAGCCTTTTCCAAATTTGCCTCCCCTGAACCCATTGCCTCTTCATTCCTCCCCTGTTTGGAAGCATCATCTTCCAAGTGAGTAGAGACATCAGAAGAACTAACAATCTGAGAAGTGCCCACTTTCTTCAATCTTTTCAGAGAGGTTGAAGATTTTGATTTCTGAAAGGTCTTAATCTGTTTTTGCAATTTGATGATTGTCTTGTCCTGATCAGCAACAACAGATGAAAGTGTAAGAACCTTGTCCTCCAATGTAGTACATTTCAACCCCAAGTTGGTACAAGTAACCGTCAAATCCTGAATAAGTTTCATAATAGTCTCATCACTTCGACCTGTATTACCTGGTCCGAGAGGTGAATCATGGACATTGTCATCATGTACAAGAGTTTCCGTCAATTCATTGGTCACTAGTCTGTCCTCATCACTTCGACCTGTGTAACCTGGTCCGAGAGGTGAATCTTGTGACATAAACTCAGTATCAAACCTAGTTTGATCATCTGAGCCCCCTATATTTGCCATTTGGCTAGGGTTACCATCCTGAGAATTTGATTCAGAAGAATCATCATCTCTAGATGTTGCCTTGGTTTAGGTCTTAATGATGTTATCACTATCCTGCTCTGCTGCTAAGCTAGAAGCAGTAGTGACAGCCCTTGCCAACATGTCCTCATCATCACCTAGGACAGCCTCATCTGGTACAGCCATACTAACACTATCCTGAGGAAGATCAGTGTTCTTTTTGGTGTTCCTACGGGTATAGAGTATTTTAGGTTGTGTAGCAGATGCACTAAAATTGGGTGTGTGATGGGAGTCAGTAGGATTTCCTGATCCTTCACCCTGATTGTTTTGCACAAGTTGCACCATATAAGGTGTAAGATTTGTATGTTTGCCTGAAAAACCTTTTCCATGTTTAACCAAAAAAGTAAAAGTTTTAGAAACCAATTTTGGAGCATCATAAGTAGCAACATGGCCTCTAAACTTTGTAAGTTGATTTTGAACAAAGAGTTGTATAAATCTTGGATAAAGCAAATATGAACCAGACTCTTTGATACTTTGAAACATTCCTTCCAAAATTATTCTTGAAAAATTGAATGGTTTACCTTTGCTTAGACAGACCATTGCTGAGGCAATAGTAGTACTAAACTCATGCCATCCAGAAGTTTTAGGACTCAAACAATGAAGAAGAAGATGTATCAAAAACTTGTATTGAGGACAGAGGAGAGATTTTTGAAATTTTAAATTTGTATGATTCCCCTCATATCGCAAAGCTTTTAACCCAGCAAAAATAGCAGAATTGGCCAGGCAAGTGGTCTCTGTTTCATCATCTAAGAAAAGGGTTTCTCTTATGAATGATTCAGATACACGAACCTTTTGCCCATCCACTAAGGCACTCTTTACATCCATTTGATACACTACAAAATCTTTGTATGAAGCATAAGCCAAGAATAATCTAATTGCTTCTATTCTTGCCACTAGAGCAAATACTTCATCATAATCAAGACCTTCTTGTTGTGTATATCCCTGTGCTACTAACCTTGCCTTATTCCTTATGACAATTCCTCTCTCATCTCTTTTGCATCTGAAAACCCATTTTGTGCCAATCACTCTTTTTCCATTTGGCAGTTCAACCAAAGTCCAAACTTCTTGCAGCTTAAATTGTAGAAGCTCATCTTGCATTGCTTCCACCCAACTTGCTTCTTGTAAGGCTTTGTAAGTGTTTTTGGGTTCAATTTGAGAAAGAAAACATGCAAACAGGCAATTTTGAAGATCTTTATGACTATTTCTTTGATGCAGAGATCTGGCAAAGAAACTTTGATGTTGAAGATCTTTCAGTGCTTTAGTCATCTGCCTAGTTTGAATAGATGATTGTGGATCACTTAAGATTTGATCTTTTGTATGATCCTTGTGTACTCTTGTGGTAGTTGTAGGACTAATAGGAATATTGAGTTCCAAATTAGTAAAATCTGCAGCAGCTCCAAATAACTGACCATCAAGTGCATCATCATCAGTGTCATAATAAATATTCTCAAGAGGAGGCATATTTGGATCATCAGGATAGATAGAATCAGCAATAGGTCTACCTTGAGAGTCCAATTTAGGAAACATTGAAGTAGCAGTGGAGTTAGTAGGCTTAGAAGCAGAATGTGGTGGAGCAGTAGTTGTATCTTTTGGCCTAGCAGTAGAGTCTTCTAACTGTGTAGGAGAGACATCAACAACTACCTTGGGAACTTCATTAGTTTCTTTTTCTGCTTCAATAGGTATTTCAATACCTTCTTCAGTTTCCTTAGGTTTCTCTTGAGTGACCACATCTTCTTTAGGACTTGGATCTGACTGAAAGGAAAGTAAGGTAGGACCAACCTTTAACTTCTCAACCAAAACAAATTCTTCTTGTGGTTTGTCAACACTAGCAATAACTGGTACATAGTTCATTGTTTTGGTAAGCATATCAACATTAAACAGCCATTCAGGTCCTTTTCCCTCAGAATTAGATGTGTTCTCAGAAAACTTTATATGCAAATTCTCCTCTACATGTTTGGTTCTCTTATTGTATACCCTGAAAGCTTTACTAATCACAGAGTAACCAACCAAATTCCCTTCATCAGCTTTTTCATCAAATTTGCCTAGCCGATCCTTAGTGTTCAAAATTGTAACAGGACATCCAAATGGTTTGAGAAAATCAATCAGTGGCTTCTTCCCATGAAATAACTCATATGGAGTCTTATTATGAGGCTTGACCACCTTACTTCTGTTCTGCACAAAGCATGCAGTGTTCACAGCTTCAGCCCAAAAAGGAATAGGTAGTTTTGAATCAGATAACATTGTTCTTGCAGCCTCAATAAGTGTCCTATTTCTTCTTTCTGCAACACCATTCTGTTGTGGAGTTCTTGCAACACTATACTGTCTAAGAATTCCTTTCCCCACACAGAATTGATTCATCACACTGTTCTTGAACTCAGTACCATTGTCACATCTGATTATCTTTACCTTGTGATTATACAGATTTTCAACTCTTGTGATAAATGCCTTGAGTATTTCTGGAGTTTCATCTTTAGTGGCTAGAAAAAATACCCAAGTAAATCTGCTAAAATCATCAGTGACAACAAGACAATATGACTTCTTGTTCAAGCTTTTGACAAATACAGGCCCAAATAAGTCCATGTGCAGTAGATGTAATGGCTCAGTATTTGTGTTCACAGTTTTGGACTTGAAGGAAACTCTGTGTTGTTTACCCTTTTGACAGGCAACACAAGTTTCACAATTCTCAAAAGTCTTTGAGGCATTTCTTTGACCAGATTTCCTTTGACCAATTTGTTCATGGTCTTGTAGTTCAGATGTCCCAATCTCCTATGCCATAATTTGGACTCATCAATAGTGGCCTTTGCAATTAGACAAGTCAAAGCCCTCTTAGGAACAATGTTCTTAATATGGTCACTGTATATATTCTCATTTCTAGGGACCTTCAAAAGCACAGATTTGTCATCTGGCAACTGATAGTCAGGAGAAAGGATCATACACTCAGTGTCTGTAAAAAGAACAAAGTTCTTTTTGTCACACATTTGTGAGACACTAAAAAGGTTAAACTTAAGTCCTTTCACAAGAAACACCTTCTCAAAGTCCAAATTTCCAGTTTTAAGAGTTCCTCTTCCAACAATCTTACCACCTTTTGGATCATTCCCAAAAGCAACATAACCACCATCAAAAGCCTCAAAGTCTTCAAGTTGAGACTCATCTCCTGTCATGTGTCCAGAACATCCACTGTCAACAATAACCATATCTTTAAGCTCATCCAGTAGATTGACCTGAACATGAAAGATAGAGACATTAGTTCCTCTTGACGACCCAAGCCATTACTGACTTGGATCTGCCCTGTGCATCAACATAATCAAATTTCTTTAAATCACTTGATGCACTACTATCCTTGGAAACAGAATTTGAACCAATAGTTTTTGGTTTCCAAATCCAGCAAGCTGAGGCCTTAACAGCATAAAAGTGATTACCAACAACTGTATTTGTTAAAACTTTTGGCCCAGAAGTAGAAAGTTTTGTACTAGCAGCAGGTTGCTTTCTAGCAGCAGAATGCATACTAGCAGCAGAATGCTTACTAGCAGTAGAGCCAGTAGAAGAACCAGTTGTGGTTTTGAAAACACCATTTGATTTAGCGGCATAAATAGATCTAGTTGCACCAGATCTCAACAAAACAGCTCTTGGAACCATATTTCTGTTAGGATGTGGGTGAGTTTGTTTAGTTACATATTTGTGATTCACCCTAGAGTATTGATTCCAAACAGGCTTTTGGTGTTCAGGACATCTAACAATCAAGTGGTCAAAGCTACCACACTTATAACAAGCCTTCTTTTGTAATTGAAACTGATTACCTAATCTGTGTGAAACTAGGTTGTTGAAGTTTCTCTGGTTACCCCTAGGCTTATTATTGAACCTTTCCATCTGTTCTCTAGGTACCTCATTGTACTCTACCATTTTTCTAGAGAAGTTATTTCCTAACACAGGTTTGACAAACTTAACCTGTTCAATTTTAGGTTTAAACTTTGTAGGAATTTCTTCCTTTTTCACACTTTGATCCTCTTTAACCTGTTCCTCATCACTATCACTATCAGAATACCAATCTTCTATAATAGGAGCTTCAGGAAATTTTCTAGCCTCAACCTTAGGTATTTCATTAACACTCGTACTACTTTCACCTACAGGTTTTTCAATATTCAGCTCACTAATGAAGGATAGTTCTTTTCCTGGTGGAGCAAAAGCACTTTTGGCTGGAGGAGCCACATCATTATATCCAATTCCACTACCTTTTCTCATCAAGTTATTCTCAATAGATTTATGAACTAAGTCAGAAGCATATTTTTGTTTTTGTACTCTTACTACATGTTTATCTTTTTCAGCAAGAGCTTTCTCTTTTTCTTTTTCAGCTTCTTCTAACTTATTTTTAAGAACTTCTACTTCACTGTTTTTCTTAAAAATTTCTATATCTCTGAGATTAAGTTGATCTACATATTCCTTCTCATATTCTTTGAGATATTCTAACCTTCTTTCAACATTTTGAATACCTACTTTGTAACCTAAGTTATCAAGTTTTAGGTGTTCAACTTCTCTATTTAAACTCTCATTCCTAGACTTAAGTTCTTCTATAGTGTCAGCACAAGATTTAAAAGAACATACAGATAAGTCTGAATCATTTGATACCTCAGAGTCAGAGCCTGATGATGAACCATAGGCCATAAGTGCAAAGTTCTGCACCTTGGGTTGAGCAACAGCTACCAAAGAGAAATTTGGTTCTTCTTCAGCCATATCACTCCAATCATAATCTCCCAGTCTATCACAAGATACCAGTGCAGTCTTTGATTCTTCAGTAACCTTCTTTGCAGCATCAGCATTCTTCTTTGGAGCTCTACATTCTCTGGAAAAATGTCCCTTCCTATTGCAATTGTAGCACTCTATCTTTGATTTGTCAAAGCCTGGACTGTCCTTAGCTCTATACTTGACTTCTTTTCCAGTCTTCTTCAAGAACTTTCTTGCCCTCAAGGTTAACATGGCCATTTGCCATTTAAGATCAATTTCTTCAAGATCATCAGGATCAATGTAATCCAAGTCTTGATTAATACCATGTGACCTTATAGTAGTTGTGAGCTCAGCCAAGAATGCACACAAAGCAATATCACTGGTAGAAATCTTATCATTTGAACTAGCAGCAGATCCATCAGCAGCATATACTCCATAAGCAGTAGAATGAGCAGCAGAGTGAGATTCTTGAGATCCTTTTCCTTTAGAAGATACAAAGGCAAGATTTTGAGTACCAGAAGATGAAGTAGAAGAGGTAGATAGTTCTGATTCATACACTCTTAAATTGTTGTAGAGACTCTCCAACTTCATAGTTTCAAAATCAGGCTTATTCCTCCACACAACTGTGTGCATACTCCATTCAGGTGCAAGACTTCTAAGAAACTTTAGGTTTACATCTTCTTGTGGAACCACATAGCCAACAAGCTTTAGATGACTAACAAGTTGGTTTAGCCTGTTATATGTGCCAATTATCTTCTCTCCACTTTCAGAAGTAAAATTCTCAAACTGATGCTTCAGCATGTTTTTCCTGGATTTCTTAGTAGCATCATTACCTCCAAACCTGAATTCAACAGCATCCATCAATTCTTTTCCAGATTCACAGTCATCAAAGTCCATTTGGAATTCATTAGGTATTCCCATTAAGAGAATACTATGTGCTTTGATTTCCATCTTCCTTACTGTGTTGGCTTCAGCAGACTTAATTGGTATCTCCTTTCCATCAGCACTCTTCTCAGGTACAGAATCACCATTAACAATCACATTCCACATGTTGAAATCAATCATGCGAATGTACTGTCTGATCCTTCTCTTCCAAAGCTCATACTCAGCAGGATTCAGCATGGGCACCCTTGAAGCAGTAACCATATGAGTTTCATCACCCATCTTAGCAATAGATTTGGAACAGCAAACTTTTAAGAAACAAAATCTTCTTGATAATAACTTCTAGATCACAAGCTCTGATACCAATTGTGGAGTTTGTTAGACTCCTTGGACCGTTTTGAGCACTAGGGTTAACAATAACAATGAAAATATATGCAGTGGAATTAAGAGTAAATCAAAGTTATTGACAACAAGGTTTTTCCCAATCACCTATAATTATTATTTGATCAGAATAACAACGTGTTACCTAACTGTAACAAGGATCTAAGACATCTCAGATCTTAGAGAATACGAACTAACACTAACTAGTTCTAGGCGTTTATAATGAACTACGCCCTAGAACATACACACACACTTTTCTAGTCGACTACATTATGAAAGACATATGAAAACCTGTACCCTATGTCTCTTTATATAGAGAGATATTAGGGTTTACAAAAGACTACGAAGGACTAAATATAAAATCTTCTTTATCAAGCAAGTCCTTCTTGTTTCAATCTTCATCTTTTGTAGAATTCCAGCTTTGCATTATAGTCCCTTTGTTTCATTCTTTTATCTATTTTGTCACAATTGGTATCAGAGCTTGGGGAGCTCGTTACCTAGGGATTCACAAGGTTTTTAGTCAAAGAATGATGCTGATAATCGAATTTGGTTTCAATTTTTGTAACTTTCTGCAGGGCTGTTTTCAAACGGCGATATCTCCTTCGTTAACCGTTGGATCGGGCTGAAATTTTTACTGGAGTTTCTCTATATATCAAGCTAGATTCTCACCGGAGGGATCTTCGATCTGGGATCTCAGTAAAAATATATACGTTCGTAAAGTCTGCTGCAGAATCAGGTGAAGTTGTCGAATTTTTTTTTTTTGGGTTTTCTTGATATCCAACTTCTATGATTTCGTTTTCTATTGAATTAAATCCTTAAAGAAGTTGGTTATATGTTTCTTGGTCTTTATTATTCATGGAAGAAAGCCCTTTGGTTGATGGAACACAAGAGTTTGCTGCTGTTGATTTAATGTTTCATGATGATTGGCTTATTTAATGAATAAATCTCATACCAATTCGTTAAATACACCTCTTACTTAATTTAATATTGATGGTGACTTTACAATCACGTGGGGCTGAATTGTTGTCTTTTGGAAGATAAAATCTCGTACTGATTTATCGTGGGTCGGTGGAAAAGAAAGCAACAAAGATGGAGTGTTTATTTAACCTAGTACTAATCATGGAATATTAATGGAGATTTGTCGTCTTGTACATGATTGAGTATTTGGTTATTTTATTTTAACGAAGGGCAGTAAAAAGAGTGCAAAGAAAATTACGCTGCTGTAGGTTTGACTCTGCTGCTACAAGTATTTCAATCTGTTGCTAGCTTTAGCAAACTGCTGCTCAAAACTACTGCTAGTTGTAATACTCTGCTGCTGAAAATTTTTAATCTGCTGCTACGCATGGATTGATCTGCTGCTCGGTCAGCTGATATGTTTATAACTCTGCTGCTCGTTTGAAACTAACTACTGCTGTGATTTTTTATATGTTCAAACGACAACAAGAATGAGCAGTTTTGATTGGTTGTTGCTATACATACACAAGAAGGAGTTTGGTTTATGTTCTTAAAGGATTCAAAAAGGCTCGTTATTGGTTTTTATGGATTAATTGATTACGAAGAAGATGGATTATCATTTATTTGATGTTGTAGTTGAGTTTCACAAGTTTGTGTTCTTATCATATCTCAAAGTGGGTGTTACACTTTGAAGATAACTTGTTCGTGCTTAATGGTGGTGACGAAGACTTGTCAAATCTAGTTTTCATAGGTCAAGGGGAGGATGGACGAAGACCTAGTTAACTATCACTTAAAGGAGTTACATTGTAGTGCTCAGTGTCTCATTGAAGATGAGGATTTTGTCAAGGGATCGCGGTCTACTTATATTTGGTCTTGGGTATAAGTTTGGAGTCACATGGTTAGTACAAGACATAAGACACAAATTTGGGTTATTCTACTTCTTCATCAAATTCGTTATATTTGGTTTTCTTCATCAGTGATCATTACATAAGAGCCTACAGAATTGAAGATTCAAGAGATGGTTAACACATTGATTTCAGGGGAAGCATATTATGATGTGTTTAATCATTTGATGTTCATGCACCACTGAAGGAGAAGTTTATATTGCTTACATTCCCTATTTGTTGATAACAAAAAGGGGAAGAGATTTTGGAGTGGCATGACATAGATTAAGGGGAAGACATAATTGTTTCATTCAGGGAGATGCATACATCTCAACTTCTCTACCTCGTCTAGGGAAGTTCGTACACGACTTTGTTTGTTGTGTCATTATAGTCCCTTTGTTTCATTCTCTAAGACATCTCAGATCTTAGAGAATACGAACTAACACTAACTAGTTCTAGGCGTTTATAATGAACTACGCCCTAGAACATACACACACACTTTTCTAGTCGACTACATTATGAAAGACATATGAAAACCTGTACCCTATGTCTCTTTATATAGAGAGATATTAGGGTT